>JAVJGJ010000062.1:43990338-44015029 GCA_035590215.1 Microhierax caerulescens
TCTTTTTTGTTGTTTGGTCCCCCCCCCCCCCCCGAGCCTGTCAGTGAAGAGTCCCTTCCCTCCCACTGCGCCTAGCACTTAAATATTTAAAAGACTTGAAAAGATGCATCCAACATCCACAAAATCATACAACATTGATCTTAAGCTTCTGGAAGTGGAGGACAAAGTTCCATACCTGGTATACAAATAGCAAACTGGAACAGCATCCCACCAGCACAATGCTGCCATATTTGCCTTGTTCCTTATGAAGCCATCATGGAACTAAATTTAAAAATAAATGTGATACACCAAGCAACCACTAGCAATTGTTTCATTTTCATGCAGGACAATAAAACAAAAGAAATAATTATAAAAAATCCTGATTTCATTTTTTCCAGTTGCACAGCAGCCAGACAGAAGGAAGCCTCAGCCCCAGCAGAAGATACATTTTCTTGCTGACCTCCCCAAAGCAATGGAGGGTGCAGAAGGTGCACATGGGCTGGGGGCGAGGGGACAAGGTAGGATGGGCTGGGAGTGGGCACCCAGGAACGAGAAGAACAACTTGGCTTTCCCCAGCCAGATGGGTTTACCACACTGAGTTCAGGCCTGGACAGCACAGCTGCAAGTTATAAATGTTGAGGCAGGCCAAGGCAAGTGGTATCCCCTCTGGGCAGCCAAATTCCAGGCAATTAGAGTCAGTGGTGCCCTTGGCTCCCTGGTGGGTGCCTGGACAAAGGGGCAGCAGCAGGGAAGAGCCTGCTATGGGGCAAGGGGGGCAGGTGGAGAGCAGGGAGGGGAGGAGTGCTGTTTTATGGCAGCACGGTAAATCAATTGCATTTTTTATTTCCACTGCTGAATATTGTTATGCTCTCCCCCTGGCTTTTATGAATGTTTGGCTTACACCATAATGTATTTGCCAGAAATCAATAGTCTCTTATCCTTGCAAACTAGTAGTCAATGTCACTACCTCTCCAGCTTGCAGATCAACTAGCACTGCCCAATGCATCCAGAACAGGAAAACTGGTTTCTTACTTGTCGCTTTTCATACAAATCTTCAACTAGGAAAGCAGAGATAAATACACCTACTTCAAGACAGCTGCCAACAGCTTTTAAATCAAAGCCTGTTCTTAAAATATGCTTTTCCATTGAGCAAGTATGGAGGTACCATTACAGGCCCTCATTAAAGAAAAAGCTCATACTAGGAATATGAGCATTTTGAATTGCCTCATCAGGATGTGCTAGGGATGGCTTACTCTCAAGAGAATTGGAAGGAAGGGAGAGATGATGCTCTTATACAGTTCAAAGGACAGCAGCAAAAATCACTGTTTTAAATACAAGTAAAAGAGAGAGGACCAATTGTGGAAGGTGTTGCACATTTATGTAACAGTTTAAATATGGCAATTTTTTTACTCGTATGAACAAAAAAAAGTCAGAAGAGACATGATGCCTGTATTTAAGACATAAAAAACCAGACAGGGTACTCTACATATCTCTTTGCTTTCTCCAAACTAATTTCTTCCTCTATCAGTTCTTTGCTAAATTATCCAAATTTCAGTCTCTAGCCTTCGCTTCAAAGGTCAAGACAAGTCCCCTAGAACTTCTTGTTCTGAATCAAAAAGCAAACAGCACTTATAGTTGTTTCTTTCTTTGAACTACAGAACTTCCAAAAGCAGGAATAACCTTTTTAGATAACATCTGTATATCCCCTGAATCTCCATACTCTTTTCAATTTCACTTGGGCTTGGTTTAAAAATTTTCTATGCTCTAAAGGAATTAACAGCTATCTTTTCACCTTCTCTAACTTAGCTCCATTTACTGTTTATTGTTCTATTCTGGATCTCCCAGCAGGCAGCATCTCAAACTGGTCTTCAACCCGCCCAAGCCCCATCCTAACTCATCTGCAGCTTAGGGGGCTGCATGGAGGAGCTCTGCCGCGGCTGGCTCGCAGAGCTTCAGATTGCTCCCTCTGACCCTTATCAAAATAACAAAATAAAAAAAAAGAATAAAATGGTGCCTCAGGGGCTGCCAGAAAAGCCTCAGCAAGAAGAGCTCACTCATCACCCAGAATAGAGGGTATCTGCTGTGGAGAAAAGGTGGCCTTTACTGGGAAGTATGAGACTGCAGGAAGTCCCCTACCCTACACATACAAGTAAATATCTTTTGCTTCCCACTGACACAGACTATATTATAGCATAAGTTTCTATGACTACATCAACAGGTGCTAAAAAGCCCAAAACTTAAAATAGAAAAGAAGTCCACATGTAGTGGAGTAGGGACTTCTTTCCTCTCTGCAGCACTGAGCAAACAAACCAAGTGTGGATTTTATATACTACTTCACCTAAGCAGTGCAGCTACTGAGCTTTTATTAAAGACAAGCTATAGCTCCTGAACGTGCAGCTGCTCATGCCCTCAGCTGCCTCGCTGAAGAACACCTGCCATCAACCCAGTACGGAGATGACCGTACCCACCACCTACTGCCCATGCTCACCAACCACACTGCATCTCCTCCTGAGAGCATCCCTGAGCTAGAACAGAATCGATCACCTCATGCTCTTGCCCAGCTCTGCAGTAGGTTAGAAGTCCATCTGTTTACAGGACGGCCTTTTCCTGCAGCCCACCTCTGAGCACAAAGGGCCAATTGTCACCTTGCTACTGCACCAGGCAAACATGGGATAGGAAGTGTCTGCTCACTGCTCTTGTGAGCGGCCCCCACGCTTTTCCCCCCAAAGGGACTCTCTGTTCCTAATACTCTTCTGCAAATGGGCAAGTGCCAATTTCCACTCTGTTAGGGCTAGCAAATTTTATGTTTGTAATGCCTGGTTGGCGAGAAGAAAATAACAGGCTTGTTCATGAAAAGCCAAGGGTTGGTAGTGCAAAACAGTGAACTGGGAAGCTGCTTTGAGCAGAGCTGGATCAGTCAGCCTGGGCTCAGATGATACTTCTGCAAAGCCATAAAACCGCTTCTGTGGGGAGAGCCATCATTCAAACGACAGCCTGAGATAAACCACAAACTGATGACTGTCACAGTCCCTTTGACACCAACTTACCATCTCCTAGTGTTTACAGACTAATCAGTTTAGCCTTCCCAACTGGCTGCATACAAGGCAGCTGCTCATCATGACTTGCATTTTCTTAAAGCCTCCCAGAGAAGACACCCAGGGCTCTGTAATTTCCTCTGCTTTTCTAGCTCAGGCAACCCGAAAGGAGGAAGAAGAAAAACACGTTCGTTTTTACAATTCCTGTGTCACGGAGAATTCTTACACATTTCTAACGTGTTTTTTGCTCAGGATTTGTTATCTATTTTTAAAGAACAACCTTTCATATAAACCTAAAAGTTAACAGTTACTACAATAACAACTCTGGGGTTTGTTTGTGGGTCTCTTTTTTTTTTTGTTTGGTTTGTTGTTTTGTTGGGTTTTGGTTTTTTTTAATTAAACAAAGTATTTTTAAAATATTTATATTACCAAATTTTAGAAAGGCTTTCTCAGGCATCAAAGTTGATACACTTGTAACATACACAGGCCTGGTTTATTTCAAACTTTTTTTAATAAATAAATTATATAAATGGGTTTCTTTGATTGCTCAGATCATCCATCACCAAGTACCGGGGCATAGCTTTAGGTATAATTGTACTACTGAATTCATCAGCTGTCTAATCATCATTCATTTTGCATCTATTTCTGCTAATTAAAAAGAGAAAAAGTCCTAACAACCTTTACATAAATACTGTATTTGTTCTCTGCAAAGATGCAAGGCTAATTTACCAGTAACTAACTGATTATCTAATTTTATAGCCGCCACTCTGCAAGGACCAGCACCCACAGCCACCAGGAAAGGAAACAAAAAGGCCAAGTGAAGTCTGTTGCCCCTTACCTGCCATCACCCACGCTCCTCTGACTCGGGACAGCAAAGGTAAGAGCCTTGGCCTTGGGCTGGGTGTGTGGGCTGTGCTGGCCCCACAGCTGGTGAGGATAAAGGACAGGTCCTCGGTGAAAACCTCTCAGCTTCTGTGAGTGCTCAGCCAGGGTCTAAATGACCTGGCAGGACAGCAGAAACCAGGTGGCCACAAAACATCTGGCAGGGGCACTACACAGAGCAAGAGCTCAGGGTGGGTACGCAGCCTCACCAGACCCTCTGCTGCAAGCTGGAAATTAACTTCAGCACATCCCCTCTGCCTTCATCTCTTCACCTGAAGTCTGCTATAATGCGGATCCTGCAGCAGCATCCCCTCTGCTCAGGCCCCAGCTAACACCAAAATCTTTTGCTTTCAAAGAACAGCTGTCAGCATTTAAAGACATATCCTTTTCCAAGGGAAAAACTGGCCGGCTCTCAGAAGCACAGGAAAGATCTACCTCAGGCACCATCCAATCCCTTCAGGCACGCTTGCCATGCTGACAGCGGAACCCAACCGTGACCGCAACCCCGCCGACTGCGCAGACCCCCAGGGTGAGCTGAGAGCACATAAACTGCAGCACACAGGAGGTGGTGCAGAGCATCCCTACAAAGAGCAACTTTCCTCCCCCCTCATAACCCAATTATGTTTAATTGGGGAATCAAATAACTTGAGGAAGGTAACTTTAACCTATGCAATTCTCATGAATTTACACCAATTTCAGCGCAGAGCTGTTTCTAACCCTGTCCTGGTTCTAGAGGTACATGTGGCAGGAGCAGCTCTTAGAGCAAGAATGAACAAGGGATGACACCACCACCATTAGTTTTGTAGGCAACTGCTGTTTAGCTCTCCATAAATTTTCTATTAGAGCATTAATTAGAGACATTACCACTCCCAAACCCTCTGCTCCCTGCAGGTGATAGCAGGATAGGCAAATTAGTTCCACAGGCAGGGACAGGCATTTAAGATCATTATGGCACCTTAGATTTCTGTCACTACGTATTTCAAAAGCAGAAGAGGAAAAACCAGCATAGTCATACTCACTTTTGGCAACAGATGAGCAATCACTTTTAACTATTCCTTTTTTGACCAAACTTAGTAACACCCTCAAATAGGATAGGAGGAAGGAGAATGTGTTTCAGCTATGTAGGGACATGATGTCACCTGCTTTTTTTTTTTTTTTCAAAAACTGGACAGAAAGAGATAACTGAGCACTTGGTGAGGTGCAAGCGACATTCATTTCACTATCTGTCTGATTCCTGGACTGAAAACTAATCTCTGTAAACAAAATAATATGTTGTAGCATGTATACCAAAGTTTTAGCTGTCTATTTTAAAAAAAACAACACATTATTTCTACAGTTATATAGCTCACTCTATTGGGAAACTCCAGGGAGAAAATCTAGACTTTAGCTTCCAGAAGAATTGATTCAGCTTTCACATCTACTCCTTCTTGTCATCCTTCCTGCAAGACTCTGCCACAGGATGGGCAAATTATTCTGGACCCCTGCTTTTCTCTCTCAAAATTCCAAAACCTTTCTCTTGCTATTTGACTGAAAGTGATTCCCGTCCCATGAACAGCACATGCAGCCTGCTCCCAGCACTCAACCTGGAGAGCACGTCCTGGGACACAGCACACGAGCACCACACCTAAGACATGGTTATATTTGTTTTACAAATATATAACCCCAGCAGATACATTTATTGCAAAAATCTGTATTTGTTTTACAACTATAACACCACCAGATACATTTATTGCAAGACAGTAGACGAAAACTCATTATGGTTGTACAATAACCATACTGTGTTTCATGACCAGTACTGAGCCACAACATATAATTCTCTACTACTTTTGAGGGTATTACATTCTGCCTTGATTGAAATTTTTACTACAATGGGCTAAACTACCCCCGCAGAAATACAATAAGAGACAAAACAAAACAAAGAAGTCTGCCAAGGTAAATGAAAGTCAGTAACACAATTGAGAGGATAATGTTATTTGAGGAGTGGGGGAAGAGGTATTTAACATAAAACCAGAGTCCTATGAAGAACTGAGGTATAGACTCTCAGGAGGATCTGCCTAACAATGCATAAAGTTAAGCATAAACATGAAAGTATCCTTAGTGGACTACAAAACCTCCCACTATTTACAACAGCAGGTTTTTGTTCCATAGTTAATACAGTTGCTGAAAACAGTTTCACCGTGATAGGGAACCAAATCCACTGGCACCCCTTCTCTACCTCAATACCAAGAATACTGAAAAGCATGGAACAAATTTTGAGCTTGATTAAAACCTGGAATAAAGCAGCGTGTTATTTATAAAAGCCAACTTCTTTGCCTCCATTTGATACGCAAAACACTTCAGTGGAAATTTAAATACGCAAAATAAACTGAAAAAATATTTTGGCAGCTACCATTTATTTAACAGCACACTAAAACGTGTTCAAAAAGACAAAGTGCAGAAGAATTAAGTACAGGTTTTCATTAATATTTACAGAAAAGACACGCCACAACCACTTTAGACAATACATACTTACAAAATACAGTACATTTAGCTGTATAGCCAACTAAGAACAGATCATAATCTTACTTTAAACCTTGAGTAACAGATAAAATCTTAGATAACAACTTTTTCCAAAAAGCACTCCTAGAGGATATAGAAACAGTCTCAGTAAGTTTATGGCTGAAGGAATAATGACTAAATTCTCATCAAGTGAGAGCAGAAATTGCTTATAGGTTTCAATTCAGATTTTCTAAACACAATTTATTCTACAAAAATTCAGTGCATTTTCAAAACTTTAATCAAGAGACATAAAACAACCAGCACATTACATCATAAGCTGCAGCCATGCGCTGCATTTAAAAGATGCTAATTTATCTGATGAGCAGGATATATACATGCACACAAGTAGTTCTACCACTTCATACCAATTTGTGGGTTGCAGAGCTGTGTAGAAGTGCTGGGCTGGAGCAGAGAAAGAACAGTTTTGGTAGGTGGATCAATGGGATTGAAGTGTTTAGAGTTCAGTGATTTTTTTTCTAAATTTTAAAGTTAAGTCAATGAACGGTGTGGATGCAGGAAACTGGGATGTCAGGCTTTGGCTCTGCCATACATTACTACATAAATTACAGGGTGCTTTTGCACCTGCAGTATTCATCTGCAAAAAAGCAATGAAATCATTGAATATTTGTCCCAACTTATTTTGATAGTAAACACTCCAGGCAAAGGCAGCCTGTTCCCACATACTAATATGGCCCCTAGAATGACAAAGAAATCTTGAAGCTACTGGAATACATACTACAGTGGTAACGTTAGGATTGCTTACATCAAAAATGCCTGAAAGATTTGCTTTACTGCCTTCTAGATTAGCTATTTATAACTAGAAGCAATTTGAAAAGGTACAAAGTAAATACATTTTATCATTAAGTGTCAATTCAGACCCTATTTTCCAATCACACTATTAAATAGCATGTCAGTGACCTGAACCAGAAAACAGAAATTTGTGATAACAGAATAATACAAATTTTAAGTTTTTGCTGTTCCTGTGTCAACAACATTGTAATAATGGCTACTTAATAAAAAAAAAAAAAGTAAAAAGATACATGCTTATTGATGGTACAAAATTATATTTTAGAATTCTAACAAGATATCCGACTATACACATAGCTGATCAGAAGTAATAATATTCATGAACAATTTATTATGATACTCCTTAATGGAAATAATTTCTATTTAATACCATTGTACAATTGCAAATTGTATAATAGTATTGTTAGATATTATAATAGAGTGAAAAGAACAATTTAAACTTCAGGAATTCTTGCAGTAACATTTCACGTCATGGCATATTTCTTCATATCCTCATTTTATTACAATTACAATGTTAAAACTATAGGGTTCCCCAACAGTCATGTAAAATCCACAGACTTTGAAAGGAATAAAATACACACTGAATATTGAGAAAGTTTTCTTCTCTTTGCTACAGAAAAGCGAAACACAACCACAACTGGAATATCTACCTCTTCTCATTTACTAAGCAATCTTTTACACCCCCCTCCCATCAACTCCTCAGAGCCACTGACTGGATCTTCTTTTGGATGTTAAATTTGTTAGCAAAATCACTGATGGACTGAAGCCAGTGGCAAAATTCCTACAGCAACTAAATGGGGCCAGAAATTTGATTCTTACTATGCATAACATCCTCTCTTAACTTTTTAAGTGTCAAAGTCATTCCCGAGTAGGAACTTCTTTTCAAAAGTGGCTGACATCCTCCCACTCCAGCAGCAGCAGAGCTCACCACGTGCAACCACATATGGTGTTCAGACTTCCCCACGATTTGAAATCCAACAATTAATTATTACCATGAAACTGGTAGCATTTTTGACAAGGCAACATTGCAGAAGTGCATTATCAACTCAGATTTTGTAATCCTTTAGAACACTTGCTTGGATTGTGAAAGAGAACCATCACAAATGCATACGTTTTCACATCTCACTGCGTATTTCAAATCCTTTACATTTAGTGGGAGAAAGCAATTAAAAAGATGTGGGGAATAACAAGGATTAATATGTATGCTCATTATTTAAAAGGACCGAGTCCCTGAGAGAGTTTTTTGCAGCAATTAGTTCCAGCCTACAAAAGGCACAGACATCGATACCGCATCTTGACATTTTCCTTGCCAAACCAGACACTATATTCTGATCTCTTCATTTCTAAATCTAGTTTGCTTCCAAATATATCCCCTGCCATGCACGCACACAGAAGGCACATACGTGTAGTCCTTTACCACCAGCTAGCCCCATTCCTGTACCAGAACAGGTCAGGGAAGGGTAGCACCTGCTGGTCTAGGACCTGGCTGCACACAAACACTTCCAGTGATGGGGGCTCATTCCCAAACCTGGCCTGTGAAGAGCACAGTTTGCAGCAGATGGGCAGAAAAGGTCCCTGCATGGGGCTGCTTTTCAATCTGCCCACTGGCCTCGGCAAGAAGCCACACAGTGCTCCTTCCAGGCTGATGTCACAAAGCTGCACAAGGTGGGAATAACCCCCTCCTGCAGATCCTCATGCCCATCTTCTCTTATGGACACCACCAACACATTGCAGGAGAGCCCTGCAGCAGCTGCAGGCGTGCAGGGAGGTCTCCTTTGCACAGCAAGGAAGCATTAGATGGGACTGCATGAGACTTGGCTTCTCTGTCAGACTGTGTGAGGGGGAAACTGAGAGCTCTCAGATGCATTTGGACCAAGCAATCCTGCTCTTGGAAGCCCCTCATGCCTCAGGCAGATGGCAAAACCAGTTTGCAGCCTGCAGGCGCAGAAGCAGCAAACCAGGACTCTGCAGACACTCAGCAGACATCTAACATCCCCAAGTGGACTTTGTGCTCCGACTGACTTCATGTGCCGATAACCTGTGTGTGCCTCCCCCATGGCTCACACTGCCATCCTCAGTGGCATTCATCTCAGCTGGCTGGAGATGCTGCTGCCCCCAGTTCATACAAGTCATCAGCTGGAGATCAGGGATCACTGACCCCCCATTCTTCTGTGGGGAAAAAAAAAATAAATGCAAGTACTGAGCCAGCTATGCAAATCCAGACAAATTAGCTGAACACTGCTGGCAGTTTAAAATAACCTGCCTGCCTCTGGAAAGCAGGGAGCAGTCAGAGGATGACCACCATGGGGAAGTTGCGGGGAAGGCAATATACTGGAAGAAGAGTGCTGTGCAAAGTGAGTTTTTCCATGGCCTCATCTGTGCTTCCCTCTCCTGCAGCCTTCACTTTGTGATCTGGCCAACCATGCTTCTGAGGACCATAACACACATATGGGAAAATATGGAAAATGCATACTGTGAAGCTCCTGTTCTTAACGCTGCATGCAAAATCAAGCTGAAAGAGTAAGGTTTTTTGTAAATGAGACAATTGAATGGCTCACTGCTGTCCTAAAAGCTGGTCCCACTCCTGGCCATGCTCTTCTGCTGCCAACCTTGTGTTGGCTCTGGCACTCGACAGACTGTAGAAACCTATTCACGTTAACTCAGCAAAGAACCAACTTAGTAGGGTGGGGGTTCTTGACAGTTCAGTGAGCTGATTCAGCTAAATACCTACCCAGTAAGTGTTAAGGGTGAGTAGCTAAATACTTACTCAACTAAAAGACCCGAACCTATTCAAGGGATGCAGTGGAAACACAGGGACAGAAATTCAATCTTCCCCTCACCTGGTGGCAAAGTTATATTGCTTCAGTTACCTTACAAAACTTCACTCCTAACGTGCTAAGAGATGACCATCCCACAGCTCCTTCCTTTGCCCTGAGCTAAAGGACTTCCACTACCCAAAGTACAAGTAAAAACTGAAATTACATACATTTGCTGCCCTTACCTGGTCCGTCCTACAGTTATCCTGAAAGCTTGCCTCTGTATTAGAACATCAACTAAGGTATTTATATATCACCTTACCCAACAGTACCTATTTTTAGTCACATACAATGACTGACAATAAAGCAGACAGTATTTTCCCTACCATTAATATGTTCTTTTGCGGTTGTTTTAACCTCTAATCTCTCCTCCTGCAGACCAATATGCTTAGAATAGCTAAAGCCTTTTTCTCCCTGCTATTTCCTAACTTGCAGTTCTTAGACTGTCACATTGTGTCTGTTCCCTTTGCTGAAATGGCTGACATCTCTGCTGTTATCTTCTACATGTTTTGGTTTGGGTTTTTTTGAGTTGGGTTTTCTTGGGTTTTACTTTGTCTCTCTGTTTTTTGGGTTTTTTTTTTTGTTTGTTTTGGTTTTTTTTCTCTCCAAACAACAATGTAACCAAACTAGTCAGAACCTTGCTCTTAACAAACCTTAAATATCACTGTGGTGTCTTCTTTTCTGGGTATTCAGACTGCGAAGGTGGAGTGAACAAAATCTTTTGCCAGATCCTCAAGTTAATTCTTATGGGATTCCATTTTTTCAGGGTACACAGAAACTCCTACTCTTGAGAACCCCATGTAGACAGTAAGGGCAGAAGAGGAAAAAAAATCATCACAAAAATCAGACCAAAATTCAAATTTTCTGTAAACTCCCCTATGCTTCTATGTTTTTGCATTTGAATTTTATGATGAACAAAATCAGAAAAACATTTTCTATCTGGAAAGAATATAATGCTTTATGTTTAAACTCAGTAGAAAAGCAAATCTTTCAAAAGTAAATAATTGAAATAATAAAAGGTGGCATTCTAACAGGCAGTCCAATGATTTTTAAAATTCTGTGGTATTCCAACAAATATTCAGTTGAGAACTACCACCAATTTCAACAGTCCCCTGTTAATCTCCCTATGCTTCCACAATTGTACTTTTCCTTGTACAACATACAATATTGCACATTATTGCCAGTGACAGATTGCCTGTACCTAGAGTTTCCAGTACGGCTACACCAGGCTTCAAAAATATAGTCAGGCTCAGAAAATGTGGCGCATAAAAAACTCAGAGCATATAAAAGTTTGACATATGTGGATAACTGATAGTAGATGGAAAGCAATGGCCAAAAGCAGCACAGGCTGTTGCCAAAAGGCACACAGCAGCCCCACTACCGCTGCAGCAACGCTCCACATTGGCTAAACAAGAATAGTAGTATCAAGGGGAACGGCAGGCGAGGTAGGAAGCTTTCCAGAACCAGATTTACAATCCAGCTATTTAAATACACCTTGCATAAGAGTAGACAAAAAGGGGTCAGAAGAGGGACAATACTCTGCCAGAATCAGAATGTAAAAATAAAGGAGACAGCTTGAACGTGAAGTGCAATTAACACACAGTTATGGACAGAGTCCTTGAATTTCCAATAGCATGTGTTGTTTTGTCCTTTCTAGAAACCTATAGTTCATTTCCTTGGCTTTGCCCTGGAAAGGGCTAAAAAAAAATCTGTAGCAGGGGAGAAAAGGGAAGAATTAAAAAAAAAAAAAAAAAAAAAAGGTGGTGGTGGTATGTATGTGGGGGGAGAAGGCAGTCTGTGATGCACCAATTATTCTGACTCTGAGTTTACAAAAAGTAAGCCGCGGTGTCAGGCTGTGAGCAGCAGCGCAGGCAGCGCTGCTTTCTCGCCAGCCCCACCACCCAGAGTGGGGCTCTCTGGCAGCTCTGGTGATGATCATGCTCTGAGTGATGGGGCACTGTTGACCCCAGCAAGATTATTCTCTCTGTCACTGCGAATGTTGCCCTTTCTCTGTCTTCTCAAGAGCTCCCAGTCTCTCATGGGTACCACTGAATTTCCAGGCTGCTTCTAGCTAAAAGCCAGGCTTAATGGAAAAGGCTTAAGAGAAGCCAGCAAGAAAGGTGGGGAACAGCCACGGCTACTCTCACCAGCCACAAGATCAGCGTCTTCCGAGTATCTCCCAGTGCTGTTCATCAACTGTGGTTTGTTGGGGTTATTTGGTGTGTGTGGGGGGGTGTTTTTGTTTGGATTTTTGGTTTTTGTTTTTGTTCACACACACACACACAGGGCTGTGAAAAGAATCAATGAGATTTGTGCTGCAAACTGATCATTATGACAGAAAAAGCTCTGCAATGAAATCGATTTGAGTCTAACACCACTACTTGCAATCCTCACAACTTTTAGGGGGAAGACCCTCAAGATCTCTGACAAAAAGGTACAAGGGCTAAACCTCCTTGCTATGCTGAGTCATTTTCATTAAACAAAATTGGCTTCGTATCAGTTAAAATGAAGGCAAAGCAGCAGAGACACAGAGTGCAAAATGGTTCAGTAAATGAATGAAACCAGATTAATACATTTTATAAATTACATGCAGCAGAGAATAAAGATTCTGATCTGTCCCCTGTGTTTTGTCCTCATTTCACCTTCTCACAAGTGTAGCACTTGACTAGCAATATTTCCATAAAATCTGAAACACTAAATATGGAAAGAGTCTAACATGAATATGGAAAAGAGAGAACAATAATGAGGCACAAAAAAGCTGGCTGTCATTTTAACTCACAACTATTAGTTAAGTACCTCATCCCAAAAGAAATCCACCCTGGAGTAAGTGCCTTGGTGCATCTGCTGAATTCACCAGACAACAGACAAAGCACTGAAGCAGGAGTTAAGAGCTGTTTTCTGTCCTTGACACTTCTGTTTTTGGCATGACTTGGGACAAACCATGTCTCTTGCGAGTGCCCATTTCTCCTTCCACAACTGTTGCCTCAAACTATGAAGTTTTGGGGCACGGACTGTCTGTTGCTTTGAATGAGCAAAGTGATTACCATAGTGTGAGTCTACTCTTGGGTGAAGATTAAGTGCTGCTGTAATACTACTGCTAGTAATGAATGAACTACAAGGGGTCTTGTCACCTGGCTTGTCATCTAGAGCACTGGAGCTGTGATCTATCCTTTATACAATTAAGTACTCAGACCCCAGCTCTTTGAGGGAAACAACACAGATACCAGAACCCAATGGCTTTTAGTATCTATTTATTATAGGGGCAAACAGCTGACACCAACTAAAAGCGCAGGCACGTTCCAGCATTTGGAAGCAGACAGCACACACATTGCGGTGTTGCACATAACTTAACAAATACAGCATGCATCTGAATAGCATCTACCTGTTCAACTCACAGAAACATACAAGTTCACATACGTGTGATTACAGGTACAAAAATCCTCAGAACATCACGCAAGAATCACATGTCCATTTTACCCTCTTCCACTAACTATACTACTAAATCTCCCCAATGACTAACCTGAAGCAGTAGAAACTTTACTTCATAATAAGATATTGTATTACAGTTAAATAATGACATTTATTAGTTATACAAAAAAAAAGTTTTTACAAACAAACAAATCCCACTCAGTTTCATCAGGTTAAATTATCTTATTGTACAAGCTTTGCCTCTGCTGCCATTAAGTGAGGAGATTCAGAGCACATTTCGGTAACAAGGTGACCAAGCCCACCATAATGGTTTACTTTGCTCCCAGTTGGTTTAGCTGTCCTCCATGAATTTGCAGTCACACTTAGATAAAAAACACAAAATAAAACCAGAAGAGTAGATATCATCACATGACACAGATGTCTTCACTATGATTTTTTTCCTCCTAATACCATACTGGTAGAGCTTAAAGATCGTGACCAACACTCCTCAAACATCAGAAACTTATTGTGCAAATGTCATCAAGTGAAGAAGAGAGTTCAATTTCCCCACGAGATACTTCCACAAGAGAAAATGATAGACTTCATAACGTATGCAATGCAAATAAGCAAGTTAAAAGCCTTAATGGTATGACTCAACACCATTTTAAGTGGGCAAAAGCGTTCTGTTATATCCCATTGCTAATTTCTTTCTAAACATTAATTATACTCTAGTGAGAGGATTTCTGTATCTGCAAGCAGGTATTAGTTGCCTGTTGAACTAATCATGCTGCAGTAGATTTCTTCACAAAAACAGCAATTCCTGTTCTATGAAGACCATATTCATTAATACAAGTGTGTATTGTATACAAGTATTCACAAATACACAAAACATATTAGAAATGCCTTTGCTCAAGAAATTCAGGGACAACAGAAGTCATAAACATGCAAGACTATTTAATTTCTGTGTTACACATTACGTTGCTTTCAGAAATGGCTGGACTAGTGGACCCCTATGCAAGAGGACTGTTCATTTTCATGGAGAGCTTTTAGTATACTAAAGAAAGAGAAGGTTTAAATACTATCTGCAGCAGGTAAGTCATAGCAAAGCAGCTTGGTGCCTACAGCTGAAGAACAGACTATAATGAGGAACAGAGTGCAAACACAGCTGAGCCTCAGAGGAAATGGAAGAAGTTTCGCAGGGACTGACAGGACTGCACAGAGTTTTATGCAACTCAGAAATTCACCAAGTTGGATAAAATCTGCTCTTGAGTTAAAACCCACCTGCAGAAACAGAGCAAAAAACAGCAAGCTGCTCATGAACTTTTAATTTCCATTTTTCTTATCTAGCTGCTTTGCATTTTTTTTCTATTTAAAAAGTTAATTATTCCAGCACTTACTCAAATCAAATCTTGCTTTCAGAGATTAAAAGCTTTTGGGTCTTTCTGGAGGAGTTCACTACAGGAAAAGGTCTAACCACATCCAGCTCAAAGGTCTAGGTAATTCAGGTCCTGTTGGTCGTATGTCACACACACATCCATGCCTGCCCACACACACACCCCGCTCCCACCCCCTCAAAAAAAAAACCCAAAACAAACAAACAAACAAAAAAAAAGAGAGAGAAAAAAGAAGGGGGAGGATCTAGCTTGGTCCTAGAACCAAATTCCCAAATACACAGAAGCTGACAAATTTTTGGATGACATACTTGCTGTACATGTAATAAGTTCAAAATACTTAGTCAAATGAACGCCTGAATCATTACCTTGTCTTTTTTTCAGAAGTTTAACTATTATCAGACTGGATTTTGCATCACTAAGGAAAACCCTGAGCAGGATCTCTGACCAGGAGAGAGGTAGGTGGCAAACTCTGAAAGATTCCGTGGTTGAAACCAACATTTCAGTATGACCAAATTCCAAAGGCTAAGGACAAAGGTGTTGCATCTTGCTTGTTGTTCTATATACCATCCTTAAAACATATGAACAAAGCGTAAGCTGCCCAGGTTCATGAGATGTACATGGGACCCCGTTAGTGAAGTGTGTTTACCCACACTATGACAGCTGAAGCAGCAATACCAAACACTGGCAGAAGCCAAGCAAGTTCTCGTCCTGTAGACCTCAGGTATATGGCTATTCTGCTGCAACATGTTATTCCCAGGACAATACTGATATTTCTGCAAAAGGTTGTGCTATGTCAATGTACCAGAGGAGGGTAGTATTTGCTTGGGCATCTCTCTATGGCACTCCACTGTGTTGCTCAGGAATGCCCTAAAATAGCAGATCAACTGCTGAACAACTTCATGTAGCTACACCTCTGTGGTTTACTCAATGTGATAAATGTTTTGGTCCCATGGAGTCTGCTATCATTTTAAAACATTTTTTATCTCCAGATACTGTCCAGTTTGGAAGAGCATATTGGCCAGTGAATCTTCAGTTCCCCCAACCCCAAAACTTCAGATGGAAAATTGATCTTTAATGTACTGCAGGGTGTCTGAACTCCCATTTTAGTTTCAGGATATTTGAAGGTATCTTCAGCATACTTACTTCTCCTAGTTGTGGGATTCCCCTTACTTCCTTAAAAAAAAAAAAAAAATAATCTGTCACCTCTCACTGAAACCTTAAGAACAAAACACACCATTTGTACGCCTCTCAAACTTCCGCTTCCTTACCATGAAAGAACACTACCGCTTCTTATTCTCTTGTTTCCTCATTAAGAGAAAAGCTATGGGCTTTTGAAATCCCATCAATTATGAAAGCAATTACAATTTAAAATCAAAATAAGATAAGAACTGGTTAAACCAATTCACTGTGCCATTTTCCTCAAACAGGCAAAAGCTAGTGGCATGCTGAAATACAGCATTCTCATCACAGCAGCGCATGTTCTTTATGCTGCTCTAGCAGCTGCAGCCCATCTATTTGTTTTATTTGGCCTTTTGAACATCTGCATAACTCGAATTCTTCAGATACTAGGTTACTTCTTTCTCTGGATGTGGGAGTGGAGAAAAGGGGAGGGGGACAGAGCCCTGCAGTTTACCTGGTTTTGAAATCCACCGTACCTTAGACAGATTAATGTGTTTTAGGTATTTTGTCTCCATAGCAAAAATGAAGGAAAACCATTTTTTTTAAAAAGTAAAACTTTTAACAATTCACTTGTGGGTATGTATGACAAAATTATTAGTAAGAAAAACACCCTAACCACCACACATCCACAGCTCCAAAAGCATTCATTCAGCCAACTCCTATGGCTTAATGGAGGTTATACTCTGTGAAGAATAATTAACAGATCATCTCTGACCTAAAAGCTGCTAATTATTACAACTAAGTCCCTTAGCACAGTGATAGCACAGTAAATGGGCATAAAACATGCAGGTCTTGCCACAGACACTGTTTAGGACTACTGCAACCACTTTGTTAGAAGTAGTGCGTCAAACACGACCACCTCAAATTATTTGTTGGGTATTTTTATCCAGCCAATACTCCATATAGGCTTCACTGCTTGCTCAAATGGTTTGTGACAAGAGAAGGAAATGAGAGAATGAGAATTAGTGACACTGGTGACAGAGGAAGCCAAGCAGCAAGAAGTTTGCAAGATAAAAATTTGCTACCGTTATTTGCTTGGTGTATGAACTAATAACCACACCAAATTGTGCTAGTTCCTACCTACAGCCATTACAAAAACCAACAAAAAGATGCTCTAACCTGAGAGTCAGTACAACCTACTGAAGGAAATCTCAAATGGATAAACTACAGGTCAGCTTCAGAGACACTATAAACAAACAAACAATCAAATAAACGTCAATTTATATGATTTGTCTTACAAGTTCAGATAATGGTAGTTTACCAAGCCCCTAACACACACTAGCAAAGAAACTGGGAGAGAAAAGTCCAAAGTCAGGGTAGGCAGTGCCATCTCTCCAGGAAACAACAGACATACCATGGAAAAGGAATAAACAGAGCTACAGCAACAGCTGACGTTTTCAGAAGCAGCCATGATAAAATAATACATCAAATTGAAATGCATGGAAAAAAGAAATGTCGTATTTCCTACCACAATGCAATCACATTAGTGTATTCAAAAATAGGCTTTTACAATAGGCTTCAGCTTCTTTCAGTGCTACACCTCCTTCCTAGTTAGTCACCAAGATCAGATTACAAACTCTCTGGCCTTTTTACACATTGCAACACTCATTAAGAACCAATGACTCCTGACCTTGGATTAAGAAATCTAACTGAGGCAAGTTAGACTGTCAACCTGACATAAATGACACTTAGCTGCTCCATCCAAACATTAAATATAAACCTGAAGAAATGTTCACATCCACAAAAGTTTATTTTTCCAACTACACCAGCTGACAACTAAAAACCCTCTACCCACAAATCTTGTCCTGCCAATTAAACAGAAATCCCTCTGCCTATTCAGTTTTACACTAACTACTACTTTAAAAATCTCAAAAGCAGAGCAACATCAAACTAAAACTGCTTCTTAAGGTAAGTGATTTATTTCTAATTTTTTCTAGCATTATTTCAATGAAGAAATGTAGCCCTTGAAAGAAGACGGGAACTGGATGGAGACATCACAACTGCTCCTGTCTGTTTTCATCTGGGAAGAAGGTAATGCTTCAAACATCCTTAATTTCCTATAGCCACAGGGGACTTAGAAGGAACCCAAGAGAAACTTGTAGACACTACTGAAAATCATCAATAGCTGCAATAGTCTTCTGGTTTCATCCATATTACCATTAGCATTTTCTGTCACATAGGAGGAGCAGTTGTATATGACATGAGGCATTTCAAAAACCATTTCACATACTCACTCCTTCCCCCCCAACAGCTGGTCTCCATGCATGTAAGAGCTGGATAAAGCTGGAAGAACTCTTAAGCAAATGAAAGGATATACAAACAGGCCAAACTCTGATTCCCTGTGTCAAGGACCTTTTGTGAGGGAACTGTGGAAGTAAAGCCTATTACAACAACCTATAAAAGACTAAAGAAAAGACCAGTCTCAAGTAAATTGCTTCAAATTTTCTGCATTTGTAATTAAAGAATTCTCTATGTGGGAGAAGTTATTAGCAGAAAGGAAGACATGCAAGAGAAAACACAGATATTTGACTATAGAAGAAATTGATTTGGATCATTTAGAGAACAAACCCAAAACCTCTAAGTGGGCTGCTGCCTTCGTAATGGAAATGCCACTCAGGTCTAGCTGTCCTTGTCTGCAAAAATAATGGCATTTATATAAACCCAGTGTGCATTTCGCTATTAGCACTACTGCTTTTGCACCACTCTACAATATATTACACTTTCCTCTTTCTGAAGAAACCACTCTTTAATCAACTACAATCTAATCTAGTTGAGATGTCTTGATATACAAAAGGTATGAGTGATTTGCTTCAATTAAGTTTTATTTTCTACCTCTTTTAGCCTGTTTGATTATATGTAAAATACCACTGAACTCATATAACCAGTCCCTCGCCACTCCACTGGGGAGCATATTACCTACACTTCTGTTAAGCACAGGCACAAAGCAGTTTGATGAGCACCAGAGTGCTACTGCCATTGATGTTATAAACATTGTTTTATTATCATGGCAGCAAGTCATGCTACAAATTGCAACAAAATCTATTAACATTTTATTCAAATTCATGGTCGTATTAGGTCAAGTGCTTGTGAATAAACTCTAGAGGATGGAGGACTGGCTTTAAAGAGTGTTGTTACCAATTGGTTACATTTTAATAGATTTATTATTCAGTTCAAATTGTGGAGCTGTGACTTAATTCCATCAGGGACAAAACGTTTGTAAGGTAAGTTTGAAAAAAAGCAAGAGGGAGAAAAATAAATATGCGTCTATGTAATATCCTTAGAGTCATCAACACCACATTACACAAGGATGTTGTTCTGGTAACGGT
Organism: Microhierax caerulescens; assembly: GCA_035590215.1. Classification (NCBI taxonomy): domain Eukaryota; kingdom Metazoa; phylum Chordata; class Aves; order Falconiformes; family Falconidae; genus Microhierax; species Microhierax caerulescens. The sequence continues at coordinate 44,009,703 of JAVJGJ010000062.1, forward strand.
TCTGGTAACACTGTACGCGTGCCTTAAGTTACTTCATTAGAAACCACATTTTGCCACACAAAATGCAGACCAAATGCAAGCATTTACAGTCGTCAAATGTAACAACCAGGAGCAGATACATTTGTTCCAGATAAAATTCTTATAAATATCATTTTTCCTCAATGATGTGGTACGAACACAGCATCTATATTTCTTGGATACTGAATTTTAAAAGATTGTCAGCTCCTCACAAGGCAACCAATCTGCTGTTTTTCTGATTTTAATGCTACTCAGTTTGACAAAAGCATTATTTTATGTAATTATGGAATATACCTCATAACATAAATATTCCAAGCTCTGCAGCAGGATTCCATTTGTAAATCAAAGCAGTGTAAAAACAAGAGTTAATTGCCTGTACAAATATTTCAGGGTAGCGTTTACGTAATCTACAGTACATTAAGTACCGGAGTTGCGCTCTACTGATAGGTGAAAGAACAACTTTGAAAGGCAACTGCGTTGCCAATTAGCTTTCAACAAATATGTACACAAGCTGTGCTCCCAGGCTTGTGCTCAGCTTCCTCATTCTCCCCAGGCTGCCTGCTTCTATAATGGTGAACTCCTCAAACACCCAGCTAACTCCACACTGCTGGAACAAGGGAATATGGCATACTTTATTCAGCTGGAGTTGTAACCCACCCAAATTTCACAATTTAAGATCATGACCCTTGACCAAAGCCACACTCCAGTCACAAGGAATGAACACAAAGCACTTAGTTAGTTCTGAGCAGCGTGCATGTGTGTGTGTGTGTAAAACAACAACAACAACAACTTAAAAATTGACTATTGCAGTTAGACCAGGGCTTGTCTGTATCACTCAAACACATACAAACATCCCACAAGTCCTAGCTCCTGTCTGTCGGTCCTCCTCAATGAGGCTGAGCCAAGAACACGTACGCCTACGTGCACACTCTCTGCGGCAACACCATGTTTTTGCCTAACAGAGCTGTACACAAATTAAGAAACAAACCCAAGTTCACAAAACCACATAAAGAGATGAATGTTTGCAGTCTTTAAATATAACTGCATGGTGCTCCACCCAGAAAATGGACCTTTTTTTTTTTTTTTAATTCAGGAAAGCTGATAACCTTGGGCTGACCCCTAGGCCTATGACACTGTGCTGCTTCACTTTGTATACCCAGATTCTGTCACTCAGGTATCACTGGACAACAGCGTGCAAATCCTTTGTTTTCTCTTCATAATTTGCTTTGTAGATTACTGCTACCAGCATTACAATAGGCTGGGTCTAAAAGAAATGTTTTGCAATTAGCTTTCCAATAGATGTTAAAACATAGCTTTCTGCAATGCTTGTTTCGCCCCTTTTCATAAAATAATGTTTACACACCACACCACCAACACCACCTGCAGAAAGAGTTACTGTTGCAGTTACCAAGACAGAAATATTCTGCAGAAACAGGAGAGTTAAAATAATTCTGGAGTTCTGCTTCATAAATTCCTATATAACATAAATTTATGTTATATAAATTGTAATTTTGATAATAAGCCAGCTGAAAATAAGTCTAGTCTTGTAAGTTGTGTGGGTGTATGGTTAAGCTTATATAAGTTTAGGTATCCACGTTACTTTATAAGCATATGTTTAAGTATGCTTTCGTGGATATCTGTGCTCTGCGTACACATTTTGTTCCAGTATTTAGGAAAAATATCACTATGCCGTATTGTGTAAAGCTTGTGAGATATTTTTGCTACATACAAGTGAATAAAGCCAGTTTTCAGCTAGTACCACCATGCTGTTAAACTGGCTGAAGAGAGAGGGGAGGGACATGGTGAGGCATGAAACTACTACAGCTGAAATCTGTTGTGGCCTTGCTACTGGTGACTTAGAAAAGTAACTTCTCTTGCATTTTCTATAAAGTGGTTCACATCTGGACTCCATTACAACACGAAGGTTTGCCTGATGATCAGTCAAAGACAGCCTAGAGATACCAAAGGATAAACAACTGTTCCTTTGATTCATTTATGTGTGAAGGACAGCTTAACATACTGCAAATCTGTGGGTCTTTTGTCTGCTTATGCAGCATATGGCACAAATAAGGACCTTTACTTTTTTTTATTATTTTATTATTCTTTTGGAAATGCACTTGTCTCGGATACAGTATGTCACCAAGTTGAGATGTCCATTTTCTAGAGTGGTTTCTTTGCTCAGCAACATTTGCCTTCCTCCAAATGGGTATTTTAACTTCTGTTGAGGGGCAGAGGACATGACATGCATTTCACCAAAATAGTAAGTAAGCTTAAATTTACATTTAAATGCAGCAGTATGAAAAAACAACTCAGACCAGCTTGTACAGCTCAGTGCACATAGCCTGAGCAAGCGAACACCTCCTTGCTCCTAGGTGTGACTGGCCACTGTCTCCAATTAGGGAGGATGAGCAACGGCAGTCTAGACACCGATGAGCTCGCACAGTGCAAAAGCTTTCGGCACCTCCTCACTTGAGAGGAGAGCGAGCTGAATATGGTGACACTTCCTCCAACAAAACCACATATGTTCATGTGTATTTATGGGGATCTTTAACAAAGGGCTCCAAAGCCCAAGTTCAGCCTTAAATAAGGAAGGGGATTTGAAAACTAATTTCTGATGCACTTCCCCCAGATTATAGAGGCTTTGGTATCAGTAACAGACCCATACTCATGGTAGGTTAAAGAAAGCAAGCAAGCAAGCTAAATACTGCGTAGAATACAAATGACTTGGAATGCATCAAAATAAAAGATTCAAAATACATATGTGACTATACTAAATTAATTATTAAAGGAAGACCATATGGAGAAAAATAATTTGCAGGAATAATAAAAACCTTGCAAGAAGCCATGTTATTTTTACATAATTTTTGAAGTTTCAAATTGTGTGTGTGTATATATATAAAAACATACAGCTTCGCACATCACACTACAGTATCTCTTCAGTAGCTGGATTTTTTTATTATTATTATTATCTCCAATCATTCACACAGTAAAACATGCTGCTCTGTTTTAGCTCACATTTAGACGTACATAAGCATTATTTTCCATGATACCAATTCAAAACTACCCTGCCCTTCTCCACACACTATATAAATTAGACCTCTCCAATTATATCAACTGCAGTTTTATTTCTATGTAATGATGGCACAACTTGTAAATGATTTATATAGAACTAGCCATGCAACAAATTGCATTTCCTCCTCCCAGAAAAAGGTCTGAAGATGAACAAAAGATTTAAGCTGCAGCTTTTAAATAAAACATACTGGTATCCTTCAGTTTGTATTTAGAATTACAAGTACCTGTTTTCTTTAAGAAATGCACGCTTTCAAACTCTTTTTTTTTTAACATTTCATTTCCCTTTATGTTTGTGTACCTGTCATGTTTGCCATCTTTATCATTATTATAGTGGGCAAAACAAAAAGGGGGGGGGGAAATCGGACTTAAGAAATATGTCAACATTTCTACTTCCCTGTCATTGCCTCTAATAATTTACAATTATATAACTTCTTGTTAACTCTAAATATCTAGTGATATCATTGGAGGCAGTGCTTAGCCCTATCCTTAATATTTTTAAATGTTGCCAAATTTCTATTCTTGTTACCACAGCTAAAGAAAATCCTCAAATGAAAAAAACAAGCTGTGCTCAAAACTGATCTCGCAAAAGGCCAGACTGGTAACTCATTTGCAGACCTGGGCCTCCATTTGCAATCCACCCCTTAGGAAAGCTATGTGTACATACAAAATGTCAGCCTTGCTCATCCTTGAATATCTTCCTTTATTACTGAACATGTAATTATTATAAAGAGGGCACTGCCAGAAAAAGTGCGCAGGGTAACTGTGTATAATGTAAGGGACCTTCCTAGTTTTGTATTTCAACTGTTTAAGATTTCATAGAGAAGTAACTATCCCTTGTTTTCTGATTAAGAAACAAAGTATTCCTATCATAAGGCAGAAAGGGAGGTGGGGGAAGAGACCACCATTGGTAGAATGTAAACCTAACAGCAAGTGGAAAACGCCTGAAAACTTGGTTGTATAGCAAGTATGCTCACACACGTGATGATCTCTAAATTCTTCAGGGTTGTGTCAAGTTTTACAGGCCACACAGTACTCTCCCAAATCCTTAACAGCCTGAAATGGTGCCTGCCACAGCAATCCGTGCCTCTTCCTGGTAGTTCATTAGCTGCCTAACAGCTCACCAAAACAAGCTTTGCAGCCACTCACCACTCTCCCTCCACAGAGCCACAACCAACTTTTCAGGCATCAACCCTGGCATTCTGCTGCTTCCACGTTGATGGTATGCGCTCAAAAAACACTTTAAAACACAAAACCACCCAAACCCATCCAACTACATGACTCATCATTTTGATAGCCTTCCCCAGATCAGAAATAAGCTTACATATATTTAAACACATTTAAGATGGATGCTCGCAGATTAAAGCCAGGTTGCTTTGATTTGGCTTCCTGCTTTCCCCATCCCACCATCATCAAAAGATAAAACTACCTCACTGTAAAAATACCAGCAGGGGGATTTGCACCAAAACAGATGCTGCCCAGGCACAAGCAGCCACCTTCCTGATGTTTATGTGCATGTGTGACACTGGGCAATGTTTTCTCTTTCCAGACTGAGCCCCTCCTTAATCCTGTGCCAACAACAACCTTTTGTGGCACCACACACAAGGCCCTGAAATGGGTCATCAGCTCCGTCCCAAGCAGCTGCAATCTGCTGCAGCAGTGCAGGCTCAAGGCTGGGGCTTCAAGGCAGGAGCCTGGCTGCCACAAGGAACCAGAGCTGGCCAGGGCACCTCAGGGCTCTCTGCCTCTTGTGGGGTGACCCCAGTGGCTTCTTTGGCACGACACAGAGGGCAAAAACCAAGGGAAGGAAAGCCAATGGCAAGCACAGCAACTGTTGAACACAAGGATTTTGTGTTCTTTCTGTATGCCATTACTGTGTAAAAGAACAGCTGATTTTAGCACCCTCAGTCCTCCTTGCTTAGTTGCATTCCTTTCCTCTTGTTTAACAACTCCTACCTCAAACAACAACCAACCAACCACAGAAAAAAAACCAACAAATGTCTGCCTCTAGTTCTAAGTCAGGGAAACTGCTTGAGTTCTAGGATCTAAAGTTGCACTAAGTTTGCTGACTCTCACCTGAATTTGACGCATAACATCATTTTTAGACTTTTAACATTTATATCTCAATAACACTGATCTCTAGTTGTGCTAATTTTAGAACAATCTAAGCCAATTCCAAAACCAGAACTATTGAAGCACCACAGATAAAGCTCAGTTAAAATCCTGTGTTGGCTTTTCTA
>JAVJGJ010000062.1:44033168-44076907 GCA_035590215.1 Microhierax caerulescens
GGAGCATCTAGGTCAGTAGTAAAACATCCAGCAATGAGCAAGACAAAGATTTCACCCCAAGGTGTTTGCCAGCTACCAAGCCAGCAACAGATAATGTGCAGAAAACCCCAACTGTCAAACTGACAGTCTCTGCTCAGAAAAATGACAGACACCAAGACAGGCTCTTGAAGCTATTGTGAACCTTTACTGGGGCAAGTTATGACTAGACCTAATGTTTTTATCAGCTCTGAATGACTCATGTCAATAAGGGGAATCTGGAGATAGATGCCAATTGGTGGCACCTTGCCTGGCTGTAATATGCTGGCTAGCAGTGAAGGGAAGTAAAAATCACGTATTTTTTTTGTCCATTTTTTGTACAGACTGAAGACCTGTCTTACAAAGCTGCTCTCTCAACTTCCATCCTTGGCAATTTTACTGGAATTCACTAGTTTCAAATGCGGCAAAGAGGTTAATCTACAATCTACAGCAACAAGCCAGGTATGTCTGCAGTATGCAAGGACCTACCTGACCCACCTCTAAAGCAGCTACCATAGGTGAGCCACAGCCATAAAAACGTCAATATGAAACACACAGAAACACCAGCTCTGGCCAGGTATTCAGCCAGTCAAACCTTAGCCCTCCAGCTGCCCTGCTACTGGAACTCAAATTAATTTGTTTTAAACTACCTTGTGTCTGTTTAAATGAGCTGTAATAATAGCTCTGGAGCACGGTGCAGACACATCACACGGGAAGCTGAATGCTATGCCGAGGACTGCTGAAGAGATACATGCCCACACCCAGAGCCCATTTAGAAAGTACTAGCAGGAAAGACTCATGACCAAGTGTTCCACTCCCCACAATGACATAAATTCCTTCAAAGAACATTTCTGTTCATGCAGAAAAAATTGGAATGTTAAAGATTTAGAAAATCAGAAAGATTTTCTTTGTACAGAAAAGAATCTTTGTCTGCTCCCAAAAATCGAAGACCTATGGAGATTGACTTTTTTTCCCCTGAAAACGATTCAAGAATGCACCAACCCGAGTAACTAGGTAATGCCAAATGTTGATACAAAAGTAGCCAGGAAAAGCTTCTGTCACAGGAAAACATTTCCTAGCCTGATTGTTTACAGACAACTCTGTTATAAAATACAAAGATACTTATTTCCAACTATCATTAGTGCAAATCTACACCATGTAAAACAGAACAACAACAACAAAAAAGAAAACAATTTAAGACATGCTTATGTCTCATTATACTGAATCCCAAGGAAGGTAATACAGTATTTAAAGAAATAATACAAGAGATATTACATCACTGAATTGATTTCAAGATATATCAACAAACTAAGTAATTCACAATCAATGTCAGTGTAATATCAGTCCTTATCTATATACAGAACTGTAAGCATAATAGCCCGTATTATTAATGTAACGCATAACCACTACCACCTTTCACACTGGTCCAGGAGTCAGCATCAACCCCAGAGAGAAGATGCTCATCTGTCCTTCAGGCCATAAGCAGTGTACCACTGCGCCAACTGCAAAAATAAGGGAATGGAAATCAGGGCACTGACATGAGGCACTTGGACCAGCTCCACGGCTGCCTACACAAAGCCGCTGCAGCAGCTGAACAAACCGCAGGCTGAGCGGCCAACTACACTGGGGCTGAAAAAAGGGCTGGAAAAGGGTCTGCTTTGGTTTGTGCTCTTCATTCCTCAAGATATATTTATGAGGAGTCTGTGGAGTTCTGACACTGCTTTTAAGCACGTCCCTGTAGAATGTGTTGGAAATAGTATTTCTTTTTTTTGTCCAAAAGTATTAATTACTTGTAGTTTTTTTAAGTAATTAATCCATTGCTTTTTAACCCCTCAAGTTCACCTCTCTCCGCCCCCTCCCCCCCCCAAGAATGCACATTTCAAGAAGCTACAATTGCTGTTAAATTCTGCCTAGCCTGTAAAGCACATTAGCCTTCCAATCAATTATCTGGAATTTGTATTTTGCCATCACAACATGGATCTCTAGCTAAAAAATGTAGTGGGAGTGTTCAAGTTCCTACTACTTCCCCTTCCTAACCAATGCAAGGCTTGTATGAGACGATGTAAGTAAAAGCTGCAAAACAAACTTTCTCAGATCCCCAAGCACAACTTCCATCACAACTGCAGCCAATTCTGATAGAAAACAACTCTGAACTAATAGTTTAAGCCTTTCAAATTCTCGTCAGTGTTTGCAAGGGATATGTCACCAGAGAAAAGAGATACATCTTCTGCTATAGTATCGCACGTTTAACTGAACTATCACAGATCCACACCTGAGCCTTAACTATTTGACTTCTGTCAGTTTCAGAGATGGGACCTTTCTGTACAATGTTTGGGTCTTACACAGCAGTATCTATGCGTACACACCACCTGTCCCCCTTTATTTTTATAAACTGAGTCCATGATAGAAGTAGCTTAAAATACCAAAGCCAAACAACTGTTAAACCCCCACTAATAATGAGATTTCAAACACATTTCCATTTCAGAAAACATTTTTGGTGATCTACTTCTGCATCACCCCAGGGGAAGTTACATGCATAACAGAGAAAATTCAGTATCAATGAGCAGAGATAATTTGGCAACAATATGGCTGCTAGTAAAGACTTGCGCAGTGCACTATGATTTCAACATACTACATACACAGTACAGAAGAGCTATTTAAAACCAATGGATTAGCTCTAAATTTTTAAAACCTGGAAAAGACAACCAGTTTTGCTTCGGGTGCTCAGTCATCCACTTCTACCTGAACAAGAGCATGGTGGGCATGAGCAAGAAAATTGAACATTACCAGTGGGTACTAACTCGCTTCTTTTGCTAGGAAAGAAATGTCAACCATTTTCAGAAGATTTGCTAATGATCCCAAGGGTCTAGGAAGTCCAGAGACCTCAAAACTGAAAGGCATTCACCTATTGAAACTTGTTCACATGCCATGTTCAAAGACAGTACCAGACACATCATTATTACTGTCTACACTAGACACATTTTCAGGTACATATTATATTAATGCTTCGTATTATTTTGTAATAAAACGAACATTTAAACTACTTCTGATTTTTTTTTTTCATCTTAAAAAACTGAACCCTCTTGTCCTGTTCACCAGTTCTGATGTTTTTTTTCTTTTGTGATAGGCTTCTGCCATCAGTGCTCAATGATTGAAACTAAGTATCAGTCTCCCAGAGGGGGAAGAATGTTTGGTTAACCATAAACCAGATGTGCATATACATATATATATATATATATATACAGCTGTATTTCCCACCTCTAGCACATTTGCTTGTTCCAAAGTTCAGATGGTCACAAACAGCTCTTAACCAATACTATTCCTCTGGAAATCCATCCAAAAGCTGTTTCATTACAAGAAATCCAGCCTCAGGAATCTAATCAGAAACCAAGGCAAAGGACAAACAGACTGTCTCCAAAGGACCCTTTACAAGGATCACCTCCTGAACAAAACTCTCACTGCTGACAATTCTGCTGTTCCTAACACAAAAGTGTAGCTGCACTATATGGATGCCCAATAAAATATGATACAATTCATGACTTAAAGGATATACTCCCCACTGCCCTCCAAATTCAGAAGCTTTTCCACAGTTATTTCCCATGTGAATTATTTCTTCCTTTAATCAAAGAATTCAAAATACTTCAAAATAGAATAGGAATAAATTGAGTGAGAAGTATTTAGTAAGTGGTTATCTCCAACTAAACCAAGTATTTTCACAGTAATTACAGCTACAGCTAACGTGAAATGCAGAATTAGGATTGCAGTAGGAAGACTTCAGCTAAGCTTTTTCTGTGAACAATAAGCAAAAATGCAGTAGTCAAGAGGAAATTCAGGATCAAGGACGGAAACAGGCAACCAACAGAGCAGTCAGACCCCAAAGTGCATAACAGGTAACCAACTGTCTTCCAGCCAGAGAAAGTCTGGGTCTGTAAATAGCACCACAGCAGGAATTGCTTGACTTCCCTGGGTTTTGTACAAGTCAGTTAGCAGAAAGCAGAAACAAGGCTTACATGACTAATCCTGCATCTCCCATTTGGTTCATCCTTACTTTCACACATCAGCAAGTAATCTCTTCAAAATATCAGCTGGAGTTTAAGAGTTCCAATTAACACAGACCAGAACCATTGCACTTCTCCGAAACCTGCATACAAAATCCCTTGCTATTTTCTACAGTATCACCTGCTCCCCCACAGCCAGCATCCCAATGTACCCTACACCAAAGTTCTCAAGCAGGTGGGGCAGAGACAATTGATGGTTTTGACACAAACATCCCAGAGACCAATTTAGAGTACAAAATTAAAAACTGCATTAGCTGCAGATGCTGCATTTATGCTGTCTGTGTCAGAAGTTGAATCAGCTGTAGAGTTTTTTTGACAGAAAGACATGGGAAAAATTTTTAATACTACCTACATGATTTAGAAGGCTAAATCTCACTGTGTCCAAGTGACTTAGATCAAAATGCTACTCCTGGCCTTTTGTTGTTATTCTATTAGATGTAACTGCAAACTGTTACCCTAAAAATTTATATTCAAATATCACTTGTCAATAGTACTTTAAGAAGAAGAAAATATGTGTAATTTTTACCAGTTGGACTGTGAGAGAATTTCCCATCACGCTGTGGCACGTATGCAAAGCTTCTCAAGCAGCTTGTTCCACGACAATGGATTTGCAAAGCAAGAACCGAAGGGATTATTTGATTCAGAATCTACTCAAGTGGCCAATTCCTTCAGCAATCAATACTAATCAACAAGCTAAAGCCTTGTAAGAAAAATCAGACAGCATTTGAATCCTTCCTGCTGCAGCAAGCAGGGCTCTGAGGCCTTACGTCCAACACAGACACCTCAGATGCTGCAATTTTTGGAAATCCGTTTTGGGGTTTAAAATACACCCTATGCTTCTTTCCAAATGCCAAAACAAAAAGCTCACTTTCTCAGTGAAATTCTGAGAAGAAAAAAATATATACATACAAACAACTTGTGTCTGATATCATCTATTTGTTACGATGTACTTCAGCTGTGCAGAAAGGACTATAACAAATATGGGGGACAGGGATTAAAATAAGAGCAATGTAATTTGAAGCAAAACACAGCTCATCCTCACACACACAGCTTTTACATTAATATAATCGGAAATCTTACTTTTTCCTATTATTCTTATCTTTCAGAGTGAGTTCAGGGATTTTCAAGAGATACTAATTATATAGCTATGACTAAACTCATGGGAAAGCAGAGTCAAAACTTTAGTAAGAACTTAGAAGAAAAAAAACCCAAAACCTCACAGCTTTGGGGTCCTTAGAAAACAAACAGAAGACCCACACACAAGGGATTTAGGTTCAGTTTTTAGATGCTTCTTTTGTTCAGTTAAAGCCTATGTCTCATGCACTTATATTTTCTTTGGTATCATATTAAAACAGAAGCCTTCAGATCATCAAGCAGACCAGAAGGCCTGTAGCATCTGTTAATACCCAGTGCTCGAGCTGTGTTTTAACAATGCTATGAGCCCTCACTCATCTGTCTTTAAGAAGCATGAAGTACACAATCTGTTTTCCTCTCCATTATACGGTCACTCAAAATCCTGTTGCAATTACGAAGTAATTCTTGGCATAACTGTACAAGAATGACCAAACCCACATTCAAAGAGAATAAATTGGCAGGCAAGCCGTGTTGACTAGGTGGAGGGGGAGAGCTGGGAACACAGTGTTTCCAGGAGTGCCACACACTTCGATGATAGGGCAGGAACGGGACAATACAGTGATCTGGTAGAACAGAAAGGCTTGTTGGTTTATCAGGGGACAGCTAGTTCATGTAACAGGAAGCGTAATGACTTCAGGCTGTATGAGTAGCGAGGTTCTAAAGGAAGAGCAGTAGGGTTTGGGATTCCTAGAAAACAGCTGAAGGAAAAGGGTGACCTGGAACTGCAGACTGTTCTGCAGTGGTAAGTCTGGCAATGAAGAACAGTTGGGCAAATCTGAAACAAAAATATCAGCTTCCACAGAAGTTCACCTTCAGACCCCGCAAAGTTTGACACACTGACAAAACCAGGATTTTTGTATTCCAAATAAACCTTAAGAGCAATTCAGACATGTATTTAAGTTACTGTGAAAAATATATGACCAGACATGAAATCCTGTATGCCAAGCCACAGCTAATCTGCTAGTACACCCGATGCTCAAATTCTGTGCCCTACTCTTCACCCTCCAAAACATACAGAAATCATTCCCAGCAGACAGGTCATTTCTTCCACAAGCCTTTTATGTCTGCAGACAAGTGAATATAAATGTGTATACATTTCAGATAAAACCATGTTCTCAAAAGTTTAATATATAGCTATATTTTGTACGTATTTACATGCACTTTCCATACATATTAATATTTGTTTATGCAGAATAAAAGCTCAACATTTTAGAAACGACCAAGTTACAGTTTTTGCACTAAGCAATGATGATTAAAACCTGAATATTTCATAGCGGTGAATCACACTGCCAAGCCTCTAGGGACCAGAGCAATGTGAATTGGCATAAACGAATGTTTCCCAATCTTCTGCTGCTTCTGTAATGAGTTATGTTCCAGCCCTGCCAATCATTTCTCGGAAGACAGACCCACTCTCCAGCTTTTTAGTTATATTCACTGCTCACGAGCGCTAGGAAGGGCTGTGCTTTTCCACATGTGCAACTGCTGCTGTCTCACAACAGCAGTCCATCTACACTTTGAACCTTTCACCAAAGCCACCCATGCGCTTCCTCAGCGCTTTCCTGACCCAGGCCTGCACAAAGATGAGGGAGGGAGAAGCCTCAGTTGAACAGAGCGCATACTCCTGTCAGCTTTCATCTCCCCAAATCTCCAAACAAAATAGTATCTAGATCAGCAAAGATGGAAAAAGAATGCAAACAAAGTAGTTCCAGTCCCTGTACCCACATCTAAACCGGCTGCCCTCTACACCCAGGCTGCGAGCCTTTTCACGCTGGCTGCCGAGAGGGTCTCTGGAAGCCTTCTGATCTCAAATGTTAACACATCCCCCTGCTGATGCAAGTTTAACCTCAAGAGAAGAGAGGAAACAAGCTGCTATGCACAGATTAGAGCTGATGAGCAGTAGGTAATGACTGCAGCCGTGTCAAATAATGGTTACCACAATTTTTTTTCCACTTTTTGAAGATATGTACGGGTTCACACACTAAAGCTTTCTTTTGAGCTTTCTGTACAAATACCTGAATGTCAACCAAAACTGCCAAAAAAGCACAAGTAGGGACTTGCCTGAATAGCACAAGAACCTTCTGGCAAACACAAGCATACTTCTGCTTGGGAGGTTCAAACAAGTACACTTGCAGATAACTAAAAGAAAGAGGAAGATAAACTATAGACTACCAAACTCATTTTTTTTCTTCCAAAAATTGACATGATGTTACTATATTACTAACCTGCTGTACAGTGATGTACCATTTCTACAGTTCATTAAGACATTGAAAATTGTTTCTACATGAACTAACAGAGTCAAGACTAATTTTGCTGTTACCTAAGCTCTGACTTTTTTTTTTTTTTTTTTTTATCTCCCACAGGTCCTTAGCTTCTACTTCTAACAGAGAATTTTTACTTCTACCTTAAATGACCTTATTTAGAAGAGCACTAAAATTGCTGACAAGATGCATTACTTCCATCTGGCACCCTCACTCCTATTACCATCAGTGGATTTATATTATTAGATTGCTGTTATTTTTTTGTGGGTTAGCTTGGTATTTGGCCATTTCTTAGGGACCTCTAGCACAAAATCCAACGTTCAGTGACTCTAGGCCAAAGATCCCAAAGATCTCTCTGAAGGATCCACACCTCTACAACTGGTTTCAGCCCCCCAGGAGTAGTGGTCTTGCTCCACACTATTGTTTTAAAGTCAGATACAGGATGGACTATTTCCTTGATAAATTCAGAAGCTGAAACTTAAGTAACACCTTGGGAGAAAGCCTGAAACGCCTAAGTAAATCAAAACCACACAGAACTTGTATCCAACAGAGAGCTCATCTGTCCATTTCCTGATGGCTTCTATCTATCCAACAAATTACAGCCAATTAAGTCCTTTGCAAAGAAAGTTCTTGTTTACAGCAATGCTGGGGGGGGGAAAGCAAGCTAAGAGGCATTACTCCAAAGGTATTAAAATAATTAGTCCATCCACAAACAACACTGGAAATTGCCTTGGGTTTCTCCAAAGGACTCTAGTTTTGTTATTGTACATAATTATAGTAATCAAGAGTTCCTACCTAGGTTCTGCAAATATTAGATTGGTTGAAACAGAAAAGGTTTAAATGAATTGTATTCTTCCTTACAATTCCTAGGTCCTTCCTTTGCACACACAAAAATATAAACAACAGTAGATTTTGCAGTTACACTTTTTAAAATAAATAGACCAGTAGATCAGCTGTTTATTCTAAGATGTTTCTGACCTAAAAGCGTCACATATGCCAAAGAAAAACCAAGCTCATAATTCTATCAGCATCTTACTGCAAGAATACTACAGCTTCTATATAGAAGCTAAAAATCATAGCCACACATCCAGAAAGGTGAGAAAAGCCAGAAGGTAACTGCACTAGCAACACTAAAAAAATAATTTCAAAATTTATAATTTTGAAAATGTGAGCCTGGTAATAAATAAATACTTGGAAGCTTTGTCATGCCTTCCCAATTCTTGTATCTCCTCACTGTTAATCCAAAGCGTTTTTCATTCAAATGATGAAAACTTTATGTTCCTGAGAAAAACTTCAATTAAAAAAAATACAGTTTAACACCTGAGGATGCAAACAAGCTTTATTTTCCTTGCAAGGAAACTCTGTTGACATTGTGTAATACACAGGCATTTAAATTAACATGTCAGATCACAAGCAAAATCCCTGCAGTACTGGAGTCAATCACATTTTTGGCATTGACTTCACTAGAACCCAGATTGCAAGCGTTGGCTGCATCAGATCAATAGTTTTCAGAACCTCTGTGTTTTCTTTCTTATACCATTATTTTAAAGCACAAGCAAGATGCCCTGGCATTCATGACTTAAGGAAAACCACAAATTGTTAATTTTAATGCAGTGAAAATGTTAATCTAATGGTCCAACTAGAAAAATACTTTCTGAAAAGTCTCATCATGATTACATGTGAATTACCATTGACAGAAGCAGGTCATATAATCATTTTAGGAAGGCCTTAATTCACAAAATTAACCAAAACCTATCACACAACTCCTTCTTTCTTGAAGAAATTTCAGATGAAAAAGAGGCACAGAAAAGAAACAGGGACCGAATCAACTTGCCACAGCCACCCCAGAAGTCAGTATCAGAACCCAGCACATACCTTACTGTCCTGCCTACTTCCCTTCATATTGCACTCATCTATGCAATGTTAATGACATAATACATATTAATGACTCTGTCAGAATCCAGTGCTACATTTTATACTCTCCCAGACAGAATGTAATAATCTCTTGGATGTAAATACTGCATTTTGATGCGCATGACCTGTGACTCTGGCAACCTGCACTGCTTTTTAGGTTTTCCTGAAAGCAGATCGTCCAATAACCGTAACTGCATCAGGGCTAGGGAGAAAGGCAGAAGACAGCAGCAGTACATCCTGCAGAAGGAAGAAGGGTGATCCAGGGGAAAACTCCATTTGCATTACCTGTGCATTCCCCACACTCTGTTTAATACGGGCATTTGTCCCTAGCCTATATTCAAGAAAGCATTGTAATATAGCAAAGAATATACTTTTCAAAAGACAGCTTACTTTTTAAGCCCACCCAGAAACTTCTACTAATGCCACGTTACAGCACTTTAGCACTAGTAAACAGGTTGCGGGTCCCGAAGAAAATCTAGCTTATTTAAACAGGACTACGTACGATTTCAGATGACTAGGTAAAGAATCCAGAAAAGCATTCTGCTACAACAGTATTCCTGAAATTAAGGGACAGCTGCGGAATTAAGCATTCACTGAAATGCTTTGCTAGGTGGAACAATAGCTGAAGAATCATATATATTAAATTAAAAACCAAAAACCAAAGAAACAAAACAACCCTTCCCACACTGTCAATCTTTTTTACTACAAGTAGCATTTATAAGTAGACTACCAGACTTCAATTCTTGACTTTATGCCAGATAGCTTTTGCAGTATGTTTCTCTCCTAAGAAGTTATCTCTGAAGGTTAAAACAAGCTTGACAATAATAGTCAGATGGCATTTATCTGCACAACACACGCAGTTACAAACCATCAATATTTATTAGATATAAATCTCAAGCCCTCTTGCAAGTTATAACAAGTTATATAAATTGATCTTACTCAAGATACTCATCAACATATTTTTTAACTTTATCAACATCAAAATAGCATTCACCAAGTACCCCTTGTCATAGTCAGCAGCTGCCTGCACTTAGCTCTGTACCTTAAATCTTGTATTTGGCTAAACTAATGAAATTAACATTCTAGATTCCTTTCTCACACTTAGGCTCCAAGGCAAAACTGTGTCAAGTCAAAAAACATAAATAATAATTCATTACTAACATGTAGAACTTGCACAGGTCAGAGGTAAACAAAGCATTTGCAGTACAAAATGCACTGGAGGTTTTAAAAAAATGCAAAAAATTTGGAAAGGGCTTTCAATTATAATTTAAGCTTTCGGACCATCCAAAGAACAGCTGCACAAATATTTGAGAAAAACTACTAAAAGTGGTACCTTTAGAAAGAAAAAATAGATTTTCATAGTGCTCTTTAAAACTTCAATATTGAATCGTAAAGTGATCTGATATTTTCACCAGTAATTAAGTCACTACAAATGCAGAGCTACAGAGCAAGTTCCTTGGCTTTCCTTAAGCCCAAAACAAGACAGCATGATATACTTATAAGTTTCTGCTCTGCTCTTAAAATTCTTATGCCACGAAATATATTCCTATACCAACCCCCTGTTAGGAGGTAGAGAGGCTGCAATAAAAGCAAGGCAGCTGCACCTGAGGGATTTCAGAGTTTACTTCAGCTGATGATATTTAAGCATATGGTCACTGTAAGCACTTTTCTGAATAAGGACAAAATTAACATGTGCCTGACTGAACCTGAACTCAAGCAAGCTTACAATTTGACTCTAAACTGGCTGAATTAATAGTCACACAAGACAGACTTGAACACACACTGGCTCTTTCCACATAGTTTTTAACATAAGTAAAACAGGTAACCATCAACGTTCACCGATTGCCCCTACTGATTTGATGCAAAAATGTTTTTGAAGAGGAGTGAACACACACACCTTCCCCAGACCATCCGATAGTGAGGATTCATCTCCGAGCAAACAGCTCAAAGTCAACAATACTCACTTTGTTCTTTCCCACCCAACATCATGACGGCTGCAACCTGTGAGAATTTTCTTCCACAGGAAACAAATCCAACCAACCAACCAAATTATTCTAAGCAGTTTTAAGAAAGGCTAGGTATGATTTACTGGTTTAACATCACAGTAAACCTTACTAAAGAAATAAATTCTAAAATTTTGCCCAGTATTATCTTCCAACACCTTTAACTGAAACATCCTTAACGCACTTCTCAAAGACTTCTGGATATACACTACAGACATACACATATGTTCTTTTCAAATTGCAGTGTATGGGAGCACACAGTGGCTGGAGGGCAACAGCAGTATTGTGCAGTGCCTATCAGCTCAGTGAAACAATTGACACCAAAGTGTTATTTTCTGCTTATCGAGAATGATCATTTAGCAATGTTTCTCATTCCTGAAACACCTAGAAAAAAACTAAAGCTACGTTCCAAGAACAACGATTAAGTGATGTATTTTTCAAAAGGGAAACAAGACAAAGGTAACCTCACCATATTTCAGCCTTTCTCCTCTTCAGAGAAATCCAGAGTTTTAAAAACTCTGTCTCTTTGCTTGTTACTACTTTGTCTTTCCATCTCAAAAAGATATGGAAATCAGTTGTAATTCAAGGCTAATTCAGTCTCTTAATTAGTTTGGAATCTTAACGGCCCTGATCCTGTGTGTTGAAACTAATTTTTACCACGACTGATACTTCACGGATGTGTCATTTTCTCGCTAATCTGAATCAGCACTTTTGGCAAAAATTTTTTGTGACTAGAGTAGCATGAAGGCAAGAAATTTCAAACATCAGATCATCTTGTGACAATGCATCAGGGAGGAAACAGATGAAAATAAAGCAGCTGAGTTTATTCAAGGGATTGAAGCCTTCTTCCCGAAAGAGAATTTGGGAATATAACCTCCAGTCCTCTCATAATTCTGCTTACGGATTGGCTTTTAAACTTAGAAAGAGAGAGAAATACTTATCAATACAAAACTGTTCACTCTTAACAGCTTTTCTTAGATGCTGCACTTGACAACTACACAAAGCAAAACAGAATAGAGATCCGCTGTACTCTTACACCTACTTTCTAATCAATTGCAGTTTACAGAATAGCACAGGTAGATTAAAAGAGCATGAAATAAATGTTCTATTGGAGCAAGTCTGGTTTTCTTGACACGATGAGTCTATCTGTTGTGGCTGTCTCGCTGGTTGAGAATGCACTCAACCCAATGAGATGCAAAACTTTGTATTCACGTTATATCCTCTCATCTTGTGTCATCAGCAACTACATGAAAAGTAGCTTCAAATTTACTCTAGTCTGAGCAATTTGACTTGGATATGTTTCAAGATGTAAGGATGTTCTCAACCAACTGGAGTGGGTCAGTGCAATGGCAAACCACCTCGCCTTTGAAGAAGGGTTCCTTTCCAAGATGTGACCAGCGGAAACCAGCTGAACAGCTACATGTTCATCAGTCCCATTAGAATACCACCACAAAGCTTGGCACCACGTGCAGTATTTCCAGGAAAGAAGCCAGAGATATATTAATATGGACAGAAGTAACCAGATGAAGGAACACAGGCCAAGGCAGCAGAGATACATGCTCTGCATCACCCCTCATTAGACCTACCTCAAACACATGATGTTCATCCCATCCTCCACATTACACACTGAGAAACTGAAACCCAGATATAAGCGTTACAGCTGAGGATTGAAACCTGGACTCCTATTTGCTGCTCTGCTCTGCCCTGGCATGCCTTGAGCCCCATGAAAACATCTACTTGAAGTACTGTACAGGCCAGAGATTTGACTGACTGAAGTTATCTCCACTGAAATTATTGTGCCATGCCGTGGTATAACTTCACATGGTCTGGGTCTACACCTCTGCAACAGACTACATAGCTTCTAACCAAATCATTCATTTTAAAAGAATAGTTCCACAAACTTCTGCGAAAGGAAAGGAGGAGGACAAGCACATATATTCAAGTCTAAGCTGAGTTTGTTACTACGAACTGGACTCCATGCTTTCTTTCATGTAACACTCAGCCAACTTAGTTTTATAAGGTGCCAGAGGAATGTATTTCCTGTTATCTGAAACACATCACTTCTAGAACACATGAACGACAGTTTGTGTCGAGCTTCTACAATAAACTAAGAGGGCTGTCAAATTTGATGTCATATTAGTTTGTCACTTATAACAGGCAAAGCTGTGTGAGCAGATTAGACAATGCTACATAATTTAATAATTTTATCATCTATTCTACTTGACACTACCAGCTATTCCTCATGATTTCATCTGCCTATGAGACTATGTGCCAGATGCAAAGCCTTTTCACTAAAAGGGATATTGTTTACCTATACACAAACATCACTGTTTAACCCATAAAAGGCAAGCTTGGCTTTCAACACCAAAAAAATGCCAACAAACAATGCACCTTGAACTTTAATTCCTGGAAAAATCACACATACAAGTTCACAGCAGCTCTACAAAAGGGCTAATGCAGATTAAGACCAATTAAGGCAATTCTACTCACATTAGAACATACAACATGTACTTACACATCTTTAATCAGTTTCACACAAGAAAAGATTTAAAAAAGCTGACCCTCCGCAGGGGATGAAGTATAGAGAAATTCAAAGGTTAGACAGAAAAACAAAGAGAAAAAAATCAAAATCATACCATACCAAAAAGTCTCCGACAGCATTATTTTAATAAAGTCAAATATGGAGATGGTATCAGAAGTAATATAAATATATATATATATATATATATATATATATATATATATATACACACACAAACACACACACACCATGTATGTGGCCAGTTATCCTGAATTAAGGAAACTTACCAAGGGGAGGTACCTACGTTCAGACCAGCAGTGATGTCTAAAAAACAAGTAGCAAGTCAGCCACATGCATGTATTCACAAGGAAAGTTTGGGCTTGCATTGTAGTTTTCTTTCTGAACACAGCTTCTAGTTTTAGAGCTCCAAGGAGAGTGGGAACAAACGAGAGGTGAACAGACAGGTTTGGGACCACAGGAGGAGTTAGACACATGAGTGAACTAGTTACAACTGGAATCAAAATCTTCCAGGAAATACTATTTCCAGCATCCCTTACTTGGCACATTACTTATTCCAACCTGCAGAAGGGATAAAAATCAAAATCTTTTGCTCCGATTCATGTGCATTTGGCCTATAATTTAGGAAACAACGCAGGTAGCTGAATATCACTGTTTCAAGAAATAGCTGGAGAAAAAACCCACAAAAACACAGACTTGTGGATAAATGGGGTGGGGGTAGTAGCTTTTTTTTTGTCCATGGACCGCAGTCCTTCATTTTACACTGTTGTGAGATGCTTAGCACCAACATGCACTGCAAATGCCCCGGACAGAAAATTACAAGATCATTTGAAATATTCAACCCATGGCTTACAGATGCAGCAACTCCTGTCATACTCTGAACCAAATCGTCTCTTCACCCTGCCCACAACCACCAGCGTGCCTGAACAACCTTAAGTGTTCACAAGCTACAGGAACACTACTAAGCTGGCATCAGTGAGTCAGCAAGCATATTAACTTGCCTTCCCTGCACGTGTTCAGAACCAAAACCTACTTTCATACAGATGGCAAGCAATCTCAAGGGAGCAGAATGGTCCAAAGACTTTTGCTCAAACTTTTGCCAGTTGACCACAGCTCAAAGAATTATCATGGGTAAAAGGGCAGAAAATCCAGGATCATGGATAAGGCATTAGGTAGTTCTGAACTACCAAAAAAAAAAAAAGAGTTGGGTTACACTGAAAAACTTCCTCTGTAAGTCTTGTATCTGCCCACAGAGAATCAGTCTATCAATCTTTTAAAGGGCATTTATTTTAACTAAACTCCTGTAATATATTTTAAGCAGGATTACATTACTAATAATTTCCATGGGATTTCAGGCATGTGAAGTACCAGTTACATCCTCACTGAAAGAATGTGTGGAGGTAGGAGAAGGGACAAATCGTCTTGCTTTAGAGATTTATGTATAAAGTATCTGCACACTCACTTTTTTCATGTCAAAAATCCAAACAAGAAAAACATTTTCTCCCCAAAATTTGCTGAGATCAGAAATTAACAATTGTGCAGGGGAGCATGCCCCTTGCTTCAACAGCACAGCTCAAAGTGCACACACTTGTCCTACCCTGCTTGCAAGAAGTTACAAGTGGGAAACTATTCCAGCCAACTTTGGCCCAGAGCCACCCCAATGTACTGCTAAAGGGACACAAAGTCACAAACTTATCCCTACAATGGGCAAGGGCTTGCTTTGTGTTTCTGGAGTCCTCATTTTGATGTAAGAGTGTGAAGAGAAAAACTCACACCCCAACTTTGTGAACATGTAAATCAGCATAGCCCATGATGAAAGCTTGTGTTCCTCACAATGCAGAAGTGGACAGTGTTCAAATTCAAACATCCTTATCAGTATTTACGCTTAACAAACTAGTTTGTTTGTTTTTCCTTTATGTTGCAGATATTTGTGCCACTTTCCAGATGTTTATGTAACTGACCTAATCAACATTGACAGGGATTTCCAATATAACCAATGTGATTCTTTTCAAGTAACTGCTCTATGTCTAGGAAGTCTTTCAAATGGGTTAATCTAAAGATCTGGAGAAATCCTGACTTACTAAGCAGTTTAAGACACAAACATGAAAAAAAAAACAGAGACAGAAGGACTGGAAAAGCCACTCGACTGGTTCTCCTGATGCCTCCCCAGTACAGGTGGTTAATTAGGATACTAAACAACTGCCTTTCTATTGTACTCCTGCAAGTTCCTTGATGACTAGTTCTGCTTACAGTTTCCCTCAGAAGCATTATCACGGCTAATAAATCACTAACTTGCGGATCACTGCATTACATTTCTGATGTTATGCCACCAGATACAGAACAACATATTTAAAAGTAAAGCCAGCTCTTCTTTTAACCTCTCTCTCTATTATTACACATTAAAAAGATGCAGTTATCATTTCAGCCACCACCAGAAACTGCAAGGAAGACCACATATGTAGTGAGCATAAGAGACAGAAGTGACAGAAATTGATAAAAACTTCATCACATGGCTGACACCCCATATATCAAAGCCCTAAATCTCATTCTCTGCTTGCCTCCAATTTCCATCAAAGCCTGCCAGCTGCACATTTATTGAGAAGTTTGTGATCTGACAGCCACTGTATTACCAACATTAATGATGCATCAGTCTCTAGAATTACTGGGGAAACAGTCCAATTGATTTTATTATTATACAGAGTTCCTCACGTTTCATT
This sequence comes from Microhierax caerulescens, assembly GCA_035590215.1. Taxonomy (NCBI): domain Eukaryota; kingdom Metazoa; phylum Chordata; class Aves; order Falconiformes; family Falconidae; genus Microhierax; species Microhierax caerulescens. The sequence continues at coordinate 44,049,807 of JAVJGJ010000062.1, forward strand.
TCAGGCAGCTTCCTACCACAAATTTTAGCAATAACTAAAAATGCTACACAGCTGATGCATGAAACGCTGGGGCAAAATATGGTTTCCACAGCTTCATGCCACTCCATTCTCCCTCCAGGAGAGCTCCAAATCACTCAGACACCACTGTGTAACCCATGAGTTACTGGTCTGTAACTAAAAGGGCTCACACATTATGGTGCGATAAACGGTGCACCGCTAATATTCACTAATATGGTCAAGAAAGCTACACAGAGACACATGAGTTGTCTTCAGCTCCCAAAACAAGCAGTCTTCCCAAGGTCTTATAAATCCCTGGCTAGTAATACTAGATAAAAATCACCAGAGGCGGGGAGAAGATAAATTTAAAATATATTGCCATATAGACTGGAATTGTTTCCCCAGGTACCATAAAAGAAATAGGTATACGTTTTCTTTACAACAAATAGCCCACTTTACTCTGTCCTTTTCATCCTAGAAGGCTTTCTTCACTTAAAAACCCAAACAATTATGATCACAGTTACTAAAGAGATGCAGTAATACAATACAGCAAATCAAGCTTGTAGGGGCTTTTTTGAATCATAACCAAATACTGTAAATACATACTTAAGTTGAAATTTCCAGTATCAGTTGGGAAAGAATCTCCATGAAGTATCCAGGATCTATTCTTGTAAGTCCCCAAAGTTACTATGTCTTTTTTTCCTTTTCACAAAAGGTGGCAATGACACCTAACACTCCGTATCTCCCCAAAAACAGCAAGAGAGAAATACAGTTTTCCTTCTGTATTTTTCATCTCCTAACTTCAACTTTTCCACAGATCATAAACAAAATATTTTGAGGCACTTGTATTAACAGTAGTTTACTGACTTATTTTGATAGACAAGGTCTGCAACACAGTGACAAGAGGAACACATCAGATCAAACAAACAAGAACTGCTGAAGCAGAATGAGATCCCTTCCCATCTTTCTTCTTTTTTTACTTGACAACAGCAATTCAGTGATTTTGAGTTTTGTAAGAAATGAATTTGAGTTATTAGAGAAGATAGATTTTCAAACCGATCAATACGAATGCTTTAAAAAAACTGCAACAGAAGAAAGTACTGTATCTGCTTCTATAGAAACTCCTCCCTAACTCCATAGCGAGATCTCAAATTACAAGCACTACAGGAAAAAAAAAAAAGCTAATCACTAGTGAATGCACTAAGAGTAGCAAGCTGCTTCCAGATGTGTAACGCAGTCCAGACCTTACCCAAGTAAGCGGGAGAAATGCTGCTCCATTTTTCTCTCTCGTTTTCTTTCAGTCCACTATTGTAGAGGCATGCAACACATATGAAGTTGGCTTAGGCTGCATCCTACTCCCAAGCTCTGCGCCCCAAGCAAAGAGTGAACATATCTGGACAGAATTACCTGTATTAATTACAATATCATCTAAAATGGATCCCAGTCGGAATCTGTGCTCAGATTCACAAGTTTAGAGGTAGAGCCGTGCTCCAGACTGCCCATCTGACATGCCGGAGGGACAGTCTGGCTGCTATTAATCCCTTACAGATCACAGCCTGCAAACACGAAGGGTAAATGATACTGGTCCTGGTTCACTTCAGTCCAGCAAACAGTTCAGCAGCTCCCGAACAGAAGCAGGAATGACAGAGGAAGGGGCAGAGCAGACCGGCCCTTCTGAGCAGGAAATCGAACAGACAAGCCTAAAGCCAGAGGTTTAGTGTGGGTTGGGGTTTTTGTTTGTTTGGGGTTTTTTTTGTTATTGTTATGGGGTTTTGTTTTTAAACAGTACCTAGTTATCCACTTAAACATGTATAAAACTTTCACCCATACTGATATCTGGCATTAAATATAACAGGTAATTCATTAGCATTCCTTTCTGGGGTATCCAAAAGAACAAGTAAACCAGGTAGGAAAACATAATTGCTTTGAGGAAGCAGAACTTTCCAAGTATCCTCCTGATGGCAAACGAGCATAAATTTAAATACCCACAGACAGTTCAGAGGACAGTCACATCCAAACCTTCTTTTACCTTACTAGCACAGTTTACACTTACAACATACACATTAAAAAAACCCAAAACATCACAATCATTATTTTGCAATCCATGTAACAGACTGAACACAGGCAACTAATAGGGAATTCATTAACTTGGGAACAAATAGTTCCTATAATTAGTTACCAGAAAATATTCAACATGCATTTACAGGTTTATTCTTGAATCACTAAGTACAACTCTAGGCACTAAGGCTGAATACCTTGGAGAAGAAAAGGGAGGGAAACAAAAAACCCAAAGTACTTAAACTACCATCAGGTACTCCATTATTCCCCAGATCAACACTTACACTGTTTATTCGTGCATACAGCCCATCCTGTTTGTTGGAAAGCTGTTTTCCAACACACAAATGATGAATTCTGTAGGTCGAACACTAGCACCAGGAAGCAGATAAAAATCACGTTAAAATGGGACTTTTTCTTATACGCTGGTGTAGATGCAGGCAGTCATACCGCTATTTATGTTTCAGATTATTAAAAAGACTGCTTAAGTGGAAAGCACTTAATATTCATGAAGTCTCTTTAGCATCTGATTAGGTTCTTCCCCTTCCTCTGCCTCATGCTTAATTTATTACATTTTTACCTGGGCCAAAAATGCAACTAATGAAACCACCTTTATTTTGTGTTTAGCCGACACTAAACACTGTTCAATAGAAAGGGATTTCTGTCCTTCTGGAAGCTGGAAAAGAATATTTATTCAGCAGAGAAACAGCCAGCTTTCAATTTAAACCAAAGAACTATTCCAACGTACACTGACTTATGGTAAAAGCAAGTTAAACTAACATAATCTGGTCCGATAAGCCATTATTACTTATTATTATATTAATAAGTAGGCTCCTGGGAATGGGCAGGAAGTACATACTAATGTAAGACGGGCCCTAGGAGACTGCACCGACCAACAGCAGCCCTAGACCCTGCGTCCTCAAAGCAAGGGTTCATGGCTACCACACACAGATTACACAATGCTAAATAAATCACACCTTATGCCAAATAAATCCCCAGAGTAGGGGGGAATGACAACAGGAAAAACCCGTGCCTAACAAAGAGGGCCATGACTTGACCAGCGTGTAACAGCATGGTGGATTTTATTATCATAATTCATGCAGCTTTCTGAGAGCTTAGTAAGTGCATAAATGTCCTTGAAGTATTAACTTTATTTCATGAAAAAAGTCTTGTTCCATTGAACCTACTCCTGAAACCTCCAGTAGGCCCCTGGATGAAGACAGACTTATCTGTGAGAACCACAAACCTGAGTTGCACCCCCCATCACACATCCCTTTAAAGACCCTCCATGCCTTCCCCCTCATGGAGTTTAAAACTTTCACAGAAACCTGGCACAATATGGGTTGGAAGGGACCTTCCTGTCATTTCACTTCATGAGGCAAAGCCGGAGCCGTTCGCACCTGCAGGGCTGAGGCGCCTGGAGCCCTGGACACCCCGCAGATGACAGCCGCCCAGTTCACCACAGCCGGCTGTGTACAAAATGGCACCTGGAGCCCTAGACACCCCACAGACAGCAGCCGCCCAGTTCACCAAAGCCGGCTGTGTACAAAATGGCACCTGGAGCCCTGGACACCCCACAGATGTCAGCCACCCAGTTCACCACAGCCGGCTGCGCACAAAATGGTGTCTCAGCTGGGAGAGTGCCGCAGCTCTGCACCGCCCCGCAGCCCCTGCCTCAGAACAGCACAGCTCTCCTCACTTTTCAGGTTCATGGGCATAATTCTGACCTCCGCTGAAAGCGTGTGATCCTGCTACACAACTTTTTTATTTTTAATTACCTCTGCTGGCGCTGCAGGGAGCCTCAGGCCCTTGCCACACGGCTTGGAGGGGCATGGGGTGCCAGCAACCATGCCACAGCCCCTGTCAAGAGATGGCTTGTCTTCCTCACACCTCCATTAAAAAATGAATAAAATTTAAGCTCTTTCAAGAGAAGTCTCAATTTTAAGAATTAAAAAGAAAAAAAAAAAAAAAAAGAGGTTAAGTAGCTTTAAGTTCATCTCCTCAGCGGTAATAAATAAGGCCTAAGCATGGAGGCAAAGTTAACCACAATCCTGGGACTCCATCCAAATCTCCCATGACAATAGGAAAACATTAGAACTATAACATTCAAAATATTATTTAACTTTTAAAGTCTTAGCACAGTTCAAAGTCTCCTTTGTGGAACAGCACTTTTGAAAATGTCGGTTGCCTTCCAGAGACCATTTCCTCCTAATCAGGCCTGGCATTATTTAAATAGCGAGGAATACCAGCAAGGATAGGAACCGCTTGGCTGAGCCAGGGAGGGGGAAAGTCCTTAAAATGACTGCAGAATTCTTAAATGCTGGTAAAAGGCCTAATCCTATATAATGATTTACAAAGTAACAAGGAAAATAGATTTACTGCGACAGTTGGAAAGGAGACCAACATAAATAAAACTGCTTCTCCCCTGGTTGCCAGCCTCCTGCAACTGACAACAGGACCCCTCCACCGACCCACCTGATGATTTTTTCCACCCACCTGGGCCTCCCTCACAGCCAACACTGAGGGGAAAAAAAAAGACCAAGCAACTAAAAAAACAAATTACTTGCTCCAAAGTCAGAAATTCTTTCCAAAGCACCAGCTTATTGATTACCAGTGCAGCAATTCACATGTAACAGTAACCCCAAATTAACAACTACAACAAAGACAACTTGTTATTCCTCTCTCCCCCCACAAAATAACAACAAAATACTTACACCCAAGAGTTTTGAGCTTCAGTTTTATTCATTAATTTGTTCATTACTCCTGACTGCAGCACTCAGCTGCAGCATGCAGAGGCACAGCACGGCGCCAAGTATTTGCAGACCAAAAACGCTAAACATTTCTCTGGCCAGTAAGTGCAATGTGGGTCAGGAAGGCCTGGTACTGCTTATTTATGGCTTTTTTTTTTTTTTTTTGATATACAGAAGATGCAAAGCCACATTTAACCATTTCTTCCCTGAAGGGCAGCTGAGGCAGCAGCGGGGCTGTCAGTATGTGTGTGTCTGTGACCCACCAGACCCCCTCTGCTGCATGGTGGTCTGCACAGCGTGGTTACACGGGTGCCGAGGGGCAAGCTTTCCTCCGCTGAAGCAAAGCCATTCAGCTTCCAGCTGCGCAACAGAAAGCACCCGAGCGCGCTGGCGAGGGACCAGCTGCTCTTCCCTGCCTCCACCGCACCAGGCAGCTGCGCTGCCACCACTGCGTGCAGACCCACCCGAAATCAGCCCACACCATGCCCTCCAGTCCCATCCCTGCCCCCAAACGGAGGTACCCTCCTCCTCCTCCTGGACATGAGTGTTCCTTTGTACAGCTTCACTTGCTGCCTCCTCACAGCCAGCATCAAACATCTCCTTTTCCATGATGTGAAATTACTGAATAAACATGATGAATGCCCCCTCCCCACTAGAGCCATGACAAAGACTGTAAGCAGGTCATTAACTGTCAAGGTCATCTTGTTTGTGAAAAAGAAAGGAAAACATTACCATTAAGACTCTAATACAGTAAAACAGCAGTGACAGCAACAAGGAAACATAAGCTTAATGTTTCCTTTAACCCTGGGCTTAAAACCACATTTGAAGTCACATGATTCAACCATATGACTTTGCTAATTACCATTCATTGAGAAGGTTTTGGGTAGATTCAGCCCAATTTCACACTTGCACCATGCACATACCCCAACATTTTGTGCAGGATCTGTTGCTAAACCTTGTCTCTCGCAGCAGACAGCAATGAATTAATCTGGCATTTCAGAACTTGTCAACAGAAGAGCCACCCACCCCCTCTTACCCATCAGCTTGTAGGGCACACTGCTGCTTCTCTGCATAGCTGTGTGGGACCCACTGGGGTGCAGCAGCAACACTCCTGCCTACCCCCAGCAAGCTCCCCAGCCCCCCCCTTTCCTGCAAGGAGCATATAAATTTTCTTCCATCTGAGTCTTAACTACTGTTTGTCCACAGACTTGTAAAATACACTTAAGAAATGCCTAATGAGACACCGATCTGGCATCCAAATGTTCTCCCCCATCCATTTCCCCAGCGGGCCGTTGCCTGAGCAGCACACACGTTGAGGCTGTAATTTGTTTGCCAGCTCTCCAAGGAAGGAAGGAAGGAAGGAAAGTGGGCGGGTGGGTGAGAGCTGGATTCGGTGCAACATCAGCACATGGCTGGCTTGCACATGTTCTCAGTTGCTCACTACTGAGAAAAATATATATGTATACACACACACATGCATGCAATGCCCTGAAAGCCCAAATGAAGACAGCAGGTTGCTAGGATAACATTGCTTCCCTTGTACCAGGAGCTAATAAAATAAGTTAAAACCACAGCTCTCAAGACAAAGACGTATGTGCGGAGCTTTTGAGACCCAACAAAAACATGATCCTTCTGAATCCCAGGTAGCCCAACACCTGTACTTCCAGATACCTCACAAATTACTTGCCCTATTGTAGCACTGCAGAACTAGCTTCTGCACAAAAACTCGGGAAGTCCAGGCAGGAGATGGAAGATTGCATAATTAACCCCATTTTATTACTGGGACGCGCGGGCACTCCAGCCAGAGTCTACGCAATCTGTTCAAAGTTACTTGAGAGGTCTGGAGGGGAAGAATTAGCTGAATCAGACAACCGCAGCCCTGAGTTCAGTGACCCAAAGCCAAGCCTCCTGCCCTCTAACTGAACACTTAACTCTTGCTGGAGAGAGCCTGAACATGTAGACAAAAGGCTCCTGCAGGTCGGTAAGCCAGCTGTTACCTTGCCTGCTGCTGCCAGGAGGAGTTACCCATGCAGCCAGTTTTGCATTCTCCAAATGCATCTTGTTGCGGCCCAGGGCCTTGCAGTATTTAAAAAAGTGATTTTGAAAGTACTTCAAATATTTAAAAAACCTGAAATAGGTTCCAGACAGCAAATATTTACACACATTCTTAGCTTCATGTGCAAGGAGTTCAACTAAGTTTAAGAAACCATTTTTATGTCTAACCTGAACTATGTACATAAATATTTACAGGATTGTGACTTTGATTTACCTCCCTTTTGCTCAGTACATCACCTGGTTCTTGAGTGACTGGGGTCAACGAAGCGAGCTGCTTTCTGTTTCATGCATTATCCCTATCCTGGCCTTGCATGGCTTGCAAACAGAGGAGGAGCAACGCTGAAATCCAAAACCTAAAACCCCAAGCTGCTTTTAAGTGGTCAGCGTTCTCCAAAAACATTGTCAAAGAACGAGACTGAAACTTGAATAACTGTACATATTTTGAAATCTCACAGAGATTAATTTGAGCAGAGTAGTAAATGGATGCTGTAAACCAATTTTATGCTCTTCTACAAAAATTTACATAGAAGTAAGTTACACAGAAGTTAGCAACGAAGCAGATCATGTACCTCAGTGGTGATTTCCCCAGAGTCTCTTATTCACAGGGATAAATCCTTGACCTCTACAGTCAGGGGGGTTTAAAATGAGTTTCAGGATTTAAAACAAACACACACACACCACAACAAAAAAACCCCCACACCTACACCCCCCTCCCCCAAAAAAAAAACAACAACCAACAAACCCACACCCTAATTTTTTTTAATAGTCTAATCAAAGCTTTAGACACAATAATTAAAACTTGGAAAGATACAAAAGAAGTTTTGGGAACAGCAGCATTCCCTTCGCAGATCCCCAGAGCAGGGCATAGTGCTTAGCTCTCCAGAACCAAGGCTAAACCTGCTCTTCACCTTCCCCACCAACTCATAGAATACAGAGGGGAAAAAAAAAACCAAACAAAAAACCTAGCTAAATGCAGCTCAACTTTCCAGTGTTGAAACAAGGCTCAATGAGTTTAAACACCATACTTTCAGGCCTCTTCCTTCTTCAGCATCAGTCATAAGAAACATTTAAAAATAGTAAGCTAATGATGTTAATATGAACGTTACTTTTAGAGGTTTGTGCATTTGATAACACTTGTGCTAAGCTACTTTTAACTATTTCCTCCCATAGACCAGCTCATCTGCCAGTTTCCTCTGTTTATGTAGAGCCTTTGATAGTGAAATAGGACAGAAAAAAAATTAAATGCTTTAGAGCGTATGCATTCTGGTTTTAAAACCACAAAGCCTGGCACCGTGATTCACCAACAGTCAAAATCCCCCAGTTTTCTCTTTAAAAGAAAATTCAGTATTTACTTTGTGCTTCAATATAAATAACATCTTGTATAACTTTTTATTAATTTGTCATACACTGAAGTCTCACCATTAATTTCTGAAATCTGTACAGCTCTTACAGCTACCAGAATACAGCATCCTGTCAAATTCTAGCCCAAATTTCCCTAACATGACATGAATGGATGCAAACAATCTCTTGCCTTGGATAAAACTAGAGGAGAAAATCAAATGCCTGTATACAAACCCATTTCAATGAAGTGCTATGAGAGTTTAAGATATTAATGAAAAGGATTTTAAACAATACAATTTCACTAAATTCAATCAGTGCTGTTCAACTGATATAGTTACAAAACATCACAATGAATATTAATGGAAGAAGCTTATGCCACGTTACTCATAGTATCTTGACACACAAAGATTTCAATGATTTGTTTAGAATATAATTAAAAGTACCAATCATGAAAGGGAAAAGCAAAACATCTGCAAAAATTAATCTGTGCCCTTGTTTAGATAGGAATTGTCTATAAATTTGAAAAACTTCAAAGAATTTGGAGATGTTTGGATGCTTCATATTGTTTGAAAATGTCAGATTTTCAGAAATAGCATGCATTACACAATGAAATAGGGGGCTTGTTTCAGGCATTTTCAAGAATCACTTGCTTTATCAAAATAATCATTTCTGAAAAATTCACTTTTCATATAAAAACAAAATTTTGAAAGAAAATGAAGACAAGGCATCAGGATACTTAATTACTGTTTTCAGCCACAAGTCATTTTATTTTTTGTCAGGATCTAAGAATAATTTTTGATTCTAAAAAAATTCAAAAAAGCAACTGGAGCTGTTAAAAGTTATTTTGTAATAAAGGCTGGCAGTACGAAACATCAAAGTTATCAGCTGTATTGAGATTTGAACATTATTTTCTTCACCAAAATGGTGTTTTGGTGTGCTGCACCCCAAACAGCAATTGCCTCAAAATCTGTTCAACCAGAGGGACATAGCCTAGACCCAGGTCACTGGGTATGTTTCACTTGTTAAATTCAGTAATTATGAATGTTTCAGGAGAGTAATTCACTGAGATTGCTTCAAGTGTCGACTTAAGTTTCTCACTTGTTTTTATTTGGGGAAATTTTCTCCAAAAGCTGAAGAAGACATTTTTATGCATTTTGGTGCAACAAGTCTGTGGCACATTATTCCACGCAAGGCATAGAGAACATCCTCTAACAACTAACGTGTGCCAAATAATCAGGGAGAACACTTAAATCCACAGGACCATAAGGTACCTCACAGATGTAACTCATCTACACCCACAAGCCAGCCAGGGCAACTTATTCTTCAATCCCCACGGCAATACAGCCACTTGCGGGCTGAGCTGTTAGCTCAAGCCCCCGCGCTCGGAGCAACAGAGCAACACTAAAAACAGAGAGCAAAGAAACACGGCACGCCACGGTCCTTAGGGAACATAAGGAAAAACACTTTAAAATCACGACTGGCATTTAGACAACACGCTTAGTTTAATAATAAGGGTTATTTGTATTATCACTGTGCCCAGGAGCTCCAGCCACCAATCAGGGCTCCCAGCGTGCCAGGCACCACACAACATGCAAAAGGCACCATTTCAGCACAGCTTCTTCTATGGCATTTCAGCCCCCAAATGAGGTTCTAAGGCTGCAAAAATTGAGCAGGGAGTGGGAGAGGCACGGAGCCAGGGGCTGCTGCCAGCTGGCCTTGGCAGAGGCCACTGCTCCCGGAAAGGAGCCGCCTGCACTGGACCGCCTGCCCCATGCGGGCCCGGAGAAGAGGTCGCCCACCAGTCACTGGCTCCCCACAGGAAGGGTGGGAAGAGGAGATGCTAGTGGGAATTCCTCAGCGCTGCAAATGGGAGCCTGGCTTTTCGCCTTCGATCTTACCATGCACTTTGTGACAATACATTGCAGCTTTTTCCGCCACGGATGGGTGTGCTGGAGGTATCCTCTAGCCACACCAACCAGGGGGGAGGCTGGGCTTCAAGCTTAGTGCTACCTCCCGCCAGACCCTGCAGTGTAAGGTTCCCATGACCCAGTTTGACAGAAAAGGAAATAATCCATTTCAGTTGAAACATTGTTTGTCCAAAGCGGGGAGGCGGAGGAAGAAAAAGAGAAAAATTGTCCCTTAAGATCCACATTAGGGCTTCCAGTCTGTGGAAATCACAGTCACCTTCTGTAAACATTTCTAAGAGCCACACAGCAGGGGGGACTCTAGCTGAACTGGCTTAACTAACCAGCGGGAGGTAGCACAGCTGGTTTTTCAGTGCCAGCTCACACACTACCCCCCACCTTGGAGGAGGTACAAGGGAGTTTTAAAAGGCCCGGGTTCTCCAGCAATCCTCAACTACCCATTCCAATCCCAGGAGAGCACCAGGCAGCACCAAAACAAGGATTCTCCCACAGCCCAGCTGGGCATTGGAGGCACAAGGCTGCCAGGGGATGACTCCCTGTGGTGGGTAGCCATGGCCCTGCCATATTTCCCCAGTGTCCCCAACTGCAGACCAACAATACAGCTGGAGGCTGAGCACTTCCAGTGTCACTTTGCTACTCCAGATTGCGTCGCTGGAGACAGCCAAGGCCTCCAGCCTCTCAAGCTCATACACTTGATGAAGGGCTTTAGGCAGGAACCAGCTGCAGTCAGGCATAGGCATGGTTCAGCAGAGCTCAGCAATCTTGGTTTGGTCCTTTTCATGACTCCTGACCAGTTCCAGGGGCTGTACTAACAGACGACGAGTGGTGTCTGATGTAGGGAAGGTTATGTACAATCTATATTTTCATTGAGTGAAAACTTACCTGCACCCAGCAGCAGATGCTCTCGTGCTAATAGCAAAACAAGTTTACGCAAATCAAAATATTGTGGGTTTAATCACTCGATCCCATTACTTATGAGCTGGGTTTATTATTTTCAGCTAATTGTGAGGCTGTGGATCCATCTGACTTTCCTAGGCAGGAGCCCCAGTTAAAGCACTATTCCCACCTCCACGCCTGCCACGCAGCTCAGCTTCCCCATCCTCTACAGCTGCCCGTGTGGTGCTTGCACTGCGATTTGTGCAGCTACACAGGGAAGCAGACTGGGGAACTGATCCAAGGGGCTGGGGGTGAGAAGGAAGAACCTATAGAGAAACACAAAAGGGGTTTTTGTTTTCATCTTCTTCAGTTCACCAGGCTGATTCATCGTGCACCTGCACAAACATTGATGCTAACTCAGTGTAAGGGTGGGAATAACATGCAGCAGGGAACCAAGAGGCTTTAGTAGTTCTGACAGTGTGAAACCACAGCCTGAAGACAGAAACGGGGACAGTCCATCTTTCTCACAGACCAGTCTGTTTATACTGGGTATCATAGCACAGTTCTCACAGTATTAATGGTATTGTTTATTCCTGGCCAGGAGAAGTGAATGAGGAAAACCATGAAAAATGCTGCCCCATACTCAAGCCACCCTGGCGTAGTGATGGCCCTTGGTCCCCTGTCACCCTACTTTTCCCAGTGCCCATCAACTCTGAGCCAGCAGCATGGCCAGCACCACCTCCATGCAAGACACAACTTCTCACCACCTTCCAAAGGAAGGGATAGGTGGCATAGATGGGATCCAGCACACCCATACATCTTCCCTCTGCAGCTCCTGTCAACAGAGGGGATGGGGGAAAGGGCAGGACTATGGCCACACCAAGGACAACACAGTTAAAGCCCTGTGCTGCTAGCAGCAAAGCTTGAGCAGTTGCATACACTCCAGCTTATTCTCTAAAAATCACCACGCCACCAGCTAACACATGCTGGTATCCTGCAGCAATGTCAGTATTACATCAAGGGAGTCTGGAAAGAGGTATTTGGTTCAACAGGACTTAGACAAACACACGCAAACATGTGTTTGAACACATTATGCATGTTAAACATAAAACCACAGAAAAATAACTTCTCTCCAACACGTGTCAACTTAGAAGACTACTCTATAGAAGAAGGGGAAAAAAATGTGTTCCTGGAAAACCAGGCTGCTGTGCTGTTCTGAGGTATATGCAAATGCTCGTCATTTGGGGGATCTGCAAGGTCGCTGGAGAACCTGGGGGAAGTGTTCCAGCCTGAAGCCTGTTGAGCTGAGCCCAAGGGGAGGTCCTGGCCTTCTCACAAACCTAGCTGGAGTCTTCCCAACGATGCCTTTCATTGATACAGAGACTAGGCAGTCACGCAGACAGTGGTATCAATCGCAGCTAATTCAGCTGAAAATGAACCTTAACAAGAAAACAAACAAACAAAGAAACAAAAAAAAAAAACCAGCCACACTAAAGAAAACTAAAAACATCCCCCTCAAAAAAACAGAAGTCTTTTCTCAGTCAGTGGCCTGATCCTGTTGCCCAGTGCAGGCAGCTGCATGTGTGTAAACTGGGACTTGTCATTATTCCATATTTAAATGATTCCATTTAAAAGACCATTTCTTCAAAATGTTTTATTTGCATGATTTAAGTAGAAAGTTTAAAGTACCAGAGGAAGACAACTGCAGTCTCACCATAAGCACCATATAGCAAAACTGAAAGCATCATCTCAACTCCTTGCAGATAGCTACTCAGGTACAGCTTTTACAGCAGGGACAAGACACCACTGCCAGGCAACACCTCTTCTGCTACTGTAGAGGTGATGGCAGTGAAGTGGCAGCGCTCATTATGGCTCCTGGTGTACACAAGCCCCCCCCGCATTTTGAACAGGCATGTTCCCCAAGGCAGAGAGCCAGGTGGAGCCTTGCACCGCTGCCAGCCACCCAGCTCCCCGCGGCCGGAGCTGCCACTGCAACAAGCTCACGTCTGTTAGCAACTTTTTTGTCCTGTCACAGACAAACTGGAAGCATATGAACTCAAACAGGTAGTTTTCCAAGATGGCATATTTAAGCCACGAATGCTGCCAACTGCAGTACCTTCCTGGAGCCTGGTGCTGGTTTCATGTTCGCTTGCCTAAAGAAAGTGGCACTAACTTCTGGTCGTCAAAACTTCTAAGCCTTTAATTTATCAAGATTAAAGTAAATTAACCAAAAAAACCAAAAGATGAAGGCTGAATTATAGATGAAAGGGACTTCACCATTTAAAAATATACTCTGTCATGTTATGCTTTTAGCAATAATTACAAGGGACATGTGTTTGACACTTATTCTTTAGTGTTCAAAAAATATTTCAGTTGCTAGCTCTTTGCCATCTGTTTCCCATCATTATTTCATTAAAATAGTTTTCATTTCTCTCTCAGTAGAAGAGTAAGATTCTTTTCTTGTGACTAGATTATCTCCTTTACTTAAGCAGCATCATTCCAGCTTTTTTTTTTTAATTAATTTTTTAAAGATGCATATGCACCTCTCCTCCCAGCTTCCCCCAGAAAAGGCTAACAAAGCAAGCTAGTTTTAAACCAGGCAAATACATCTTCTTTCTGCCTGTCAAGAACACTTCTCCAGTGTCTCTGAGGAAACTAAATAGCGTAACTCATCAGCTGCAAATAGCACGGGATTTTTCCTCCCAGGAAAAGAAAACTTGCACTTAAATACACCTCGGATAAAAACCAAGGTCCAGCATAGGTTATGTAGTTTATGTCACACAAAACACCATTCCCAGTCAAAATACTAGAGCTCAACAGCTTACACCACCATGACTACCTGTGCAGGGGCCAAGTCGCCCACATACAAGGAAGAGGTGGTTTCTGAGCAGTTATCAGGAGTGACTGCAATAATTCTTACCTGGAAAATGCTGTTTGCAGCTGCTCACCGATTTGTCAGCACACACGCTGCTCTCACCTCATGATTTATGATAGTCTCTCCAGCACTGAGACTTCTATTACTGTCCTCGTTTATTGCCTGCAGCTGTCATTCTCACCAACAATTCTACAGTTGTTGTAGGTGAGGTATCAAAGGTATTTAGTGTGCACCTAGAGATGTAATTTTAATCAAACCTACTCACAGGAAGTATTTAAATGTTAGAACAACTGCACAGAGTGCAGCAATTAACGTGGACTTCACCAACCAGAATTATGACAGACAGAAACGTTTACTTATAAATGTCTCAAAAGGATAGATGTCCAACAGGCCTGCGAACACCTGCTGATTTGTAAATGAAGATAAAAATAGTACCCATAGATCACAAAGCCTTCTGACAGGTATTTGAATGCACAGTAAATAGATTAACACAAATTCAGCAATTGCACTTTCTATAGCCAAAAAGTCAATAAAGCAGTAAATCCAGCTACACCTTTCTTACCACATTTTTTTTCCCAGCCAGCTATTTTCCCCTTAGACTAGTCAGGTAATCCAGCATCTCCTAAAAATCTGCTAAATCTGCCCATTTTAGAATAACGGCAGTGGAGAGGGAATTTTATATCCAACAATTCCACTTCTAAAAATATCTCAGTGTGTTTTCTAGACATGAAAAATTTGCAAATCAAAGTTCTGAAGTCCTTACTTAACTTTTTGCGGAGGCACAAGATATTCGATGATTTGAGAAACAGGCAAGCAGTGTTCCTAAGTGTGACTACCAACTACATCACCCTGCTTTGAGAGAGGGTGGCAAACAGCTTCCAGGTGCAAATTGGACCTACTGCCACCGAACATGGCATCTAAGTGCAACAGAAAGTAAAGGAGTCCTGTAGTTAAGCCTAATACTACTTTCACGCGTACTCTAAAGCTCCAACTCCTTAAGTCAACTGATTAAAGTGGCATCTCTGTTTATTTAATGAGTTTCTAGTGCTTGTGATCCAGGATGAAACTTGAAAATACGATTCCTAAACAAACCCCAAACAGCAGATTTTGCAAAAGTATGCAAGTTCATTATTATTTAGAATTATTCAACAGGCCTGGCTTCTGGTGGCTGAGTATTTTAAGGCTGGCAAGCTTGAATCAGTCTGATCAGTACTCCAAGCACCAAAACCACTTTCTCTAAGTTCTTTCCTTCAACACTATCCATAGCACACAGCTTAAAAATGGTACTCAAGGCAAAAAACAATTATGAATTTACAAACAAAAGGTAGCCTGAAGGCCATCATTGTCATAGTCAAGCTTTATTTAATAGCTGCACAGATAGTCTAAAAATATAAACTACAAGTTAAATATGTAACTTTTCAGTGGAAAAAACAATGTATCATTTTACCCTGTCCTGATAAAGTACCAAAGAACCTCTGGTGTTTGGAAGCTATAAATATCTGCAATGTATACAGATATTGATTAATGCTATTATCTTTCCGCGTTCCAGTCCCTTCAGCCAAGATGACGGCGTCACATTGAGAGATGCACGCAGAAGTGAGCAGTCACTAATTGTGAGCCCATGTTAAACCATCAGTCGGTGTGCAACAGCCTGCTTTCAGGTTAAGAAACAAAATCTGCTTTGAAATAGAACACTAATTGGAGCACATTTCAGAGTTCAAGAACATATGACCTTCAAACTATTCTGATGATGCATTTCAGTCACTTAAATCCACAATATAGCACTTGTCTTCCCATAACATTTACTAGGAAAATAGGTCTGAACTGGTCATATACACTTCATTAGGGTAAAAAAAAACCCCAAAACAAAAAACCCACTATACAAAAGCTGAACCCACCTATGTTTTTACAATATTTTTATTTCAGCTTTTACTCTACCCCCTGACTGCCTTTCTATATGTAACTGCAGAAAGCACATATTTGGGTGGAAGTAGCGTACCTACAGAGTACAAGCAGTATGTGCTTCATATACGTTAGTTTCGAGCAGAGTGAGAACATTTCCATTTAACTAAGTCACTCTGCTCTGAAAGTTCCGTCCAAATGGGAGAGCTGAATCCAACTACCTGGCACTCACCTGATGTGACTGCAATGCACAGAGGTCTCAGAGACACAGACAGAGGATCCTTAGTCTTGAAAGCATCCTGAGATCCCTCACTCCAATCACTCCAGAATTGGGGAATTAAAAAAACCAACAAACAAAAACTCAAAACAAACCCCCAACAAAAAACCCCTCACACCCACCAAACAACAAACACACACCCACAACCACCACACACAAAACCCCCATACAACCAAAACGTGAAACTTCCTTCATCAATCATTACCCCATTTTTCTCTAATACTGGACAAGAGAGTATTTTACCGGCAACAGGGCAGGAAAGTCTTCCCCCCTTCCCCCCCCCCCCCTTTCCCAACCACAGCTGAGAGGACATTTAAACTATAATTGCTCTTAGATTCAAACAGATTCACATCCTATCCTCAGACGATGTCTTTAGGATCTGATCACTCATGCGTATATGTATGGCTCTTCACTGACAAACAACCTGACTCCTCTACTTGTGCAACTTGCATTACTCATAGGAAATCCTTGGCAGAGGCAGGCCAACATATGTTAATTACTGGGTTGCATTATAATAGGTCTAACATCTTGTTTCCCATCCAGGGTTTTAAAATAAATGGAAACAACAGTCTCTTTGGATACTAAACCATGTATTTTTGTATCTCTGGCTAAAAATATTCTACATTAACAACACAAATAGATCAACTGCCAGAGAATTCCTGCCTCTTCAGTGTTTCTTTTGGGGTTTTTATCCTTATTAAACAAAGAAGCCAGGCAATCTTTAAGAGAGGTTAGTGTGTGCGCATTCATCTTTCGTTTCCTACAAATTATCCTGCAGCCAGGTGTAATAGCGAAAAGGGTAGCTTGACTCCTCAATCTTTGTTTCTTCTGTAAGCAGTTTATCAGGTAAAGTTGGCTACTGGTTTCTACAGCAAAATAACACAGAAATTCACGAACACAGAGGAGCACGAATAGAGCAAAGATGTACTTTAAAATATGTCTTTCATATGACAGGAAATATGCACTATGTTTCTTCATTTTATGATTCAATACACTGGGATATTGATAGGACAAGATGCTGGCAATGTTACAAGTATTCTTGATTTACATTTCTCTTTATTGAGAAAGAGGCATTGAGGGCCATAGCTGCAATTTCAGACAAAGGACTAAGCTCCACGCTGACATGCTGTTTCTTTCTGGGTGACCAAATTCAAAGTTTTAAATCTGAATTTCAAATCATATGACACCACAGAACTGCCAGAAACATTAGAAGTTTTGTGGAAATATTCAGAACACTGATATTCTAAAAATAGGCACCGGTATAAGCTTTCTTTCAGAAAAGGTATGCAAAAAGTTCATGCATTGAATAAATAATTTACACACGCATTGAGGATGCAAAACCTTTCAGGATACAGTGAAAACGCTGTCTCAGAATTTTTATTTTTTGAAGCGATTAAGCAAACCTAATGACAGAACTTATCACACAACTGTGACCAGAAACCTACTACACACCATCCTCTCCTCCTTCCTCACCCCTGAGCCCCGGTGCCAGGCACTGCGCAGAGTCAGCGCTGGTCCCCGCTCCCCAAGGCTGAGCACCAGCCAAGAGGCGCCGGCGAGGAGCGGACAGATGGTGGCCAATAAGGAAACTATCACGGCGTCTTAGTCACCATGGCAGAGCCCGGGCACCGCACAATGGCAGCCCCACTACCGTCTACTTTACTCCTCCTTTCAGCTCATTAATATGTTTACCTGCACATGGCTAATGCTCCCAGCTATAGGGCAAATAGGTGCAAAACCGTAGCAGGTGTACCAAGCCGGTGTTGCGCAAGGACACACGAGGATCCACCACAGCCGAATCAAGTTGAAGTCAGATATCCAAAGGTTACAAAATAGTGCGCGAAACCTAGCGTCCTAACCACCGCTCAGTGGGAGCGGTTATGCTCTGGGTTAGCTAAGAGGAAACATGGCCAAGTCTTCTAAACAGACATTCAACACATCAAAAAAATTAACAAAAGACACTTCAACAGATGAACCCAAAATTTCACAATTTTTTTTGTATTTATTTAGAGACAAAACGACCTTGATATTTTGCTTTAGGAAAAGACAAGCACAGTCCTGAACTTAAGGTGCTTATCTGCTTTCCCCAACCAATCTGTCAAACCCAGGCTCTGAACCCTCCAGCAGCTCCTGCCGCCTCCTCCTCCACTCCCCTGCAGACCCCACACCCCCCAGGCACCTGTCAACCCATTACAAAGAACAACCTACCACGAACACAGGTAGAACACAAAAGTGATTGCAAATATTTTTCAGAACCCATTTTGATCAACAAAGGGTTCGAACAGCTAACCACCCACAGCACCGCCCTTTGCAAAGCCTGGGCAGAAAGAGCCACTGCTTCGCCCCAGCCTGTGCAGCACCCAGCACCGCCTGGGCTGCACCTCGGGGGGAACCCTTCTGCTCTCTCAACCCACGCTGCTCCAGCAAGGGCCACCGGCAGCAGTGCCCACCACCTCTGCCCTCCCAGCCACATGGATGGAGGGAGAGAATAGGGCAATTTCAGGGAAATGTTTTAAAATATTTATCTTGCATCAAGGTCTGAACACCTTCCCCTTATTGTAACTCATGGCCGAGCATCACTTGGTATGCAAGGTTTGGTCTTGAAGGGAAACATTTACACACTCAGACAAGTCTGAGTATGGCACCTTTCCTGTGCAAGCTATATAGCTTTGTTAAACACAGGATTAAGTATTTGTTATTAACAAACATTTCAAGGGTTCCCCCTAGATTTATTCTGCACACCGTCTCTTGCTGGTCACCAACAGCCACTGTCACAATTTTACTTGTCCTTTGGTAAAGAATAACACAACCAACTGAAACGGTGACTCCTGAGTTACACATAAACAAGCAGGTGCCAGCTGCAGAGGTGGGACTTCTGTTTATCCAGATTTTCAAGCCCTTCTGAGTATCCACCTTCCCACAAAACTCCTGTCCCCCCACCACCAACGGAGCTGTCGCAGAGCACAGAGCAGCTGGGTCAGAGCAGAGCCCCCAGTTTCTCCTTCCAGTCCCACCCTAAAGCAGCCGGGAAGGGCTAAAAGCCGGCACTGGGCAAGGCTGAGCCGCCCTCACCGAGGGGTGCCCCCAGCAGTGCCAGCCGCTGCGGCAGGAGCAGGTTCAGAGCTGGCACTGCAGCCCAAGCAGAGCCGAGGGCAGGTGACCCGGATGGACCCGCCACCTGCACGCTCACACCCTCAGAGAGCTGCAGGAAGAGAACGTGAGTCCAAGCGTTTGAATTCACACGGCTGCTTTAACCAAGTCTCAGAAGGCTCCGTCCGCTAGTGACCCAAAATAACTTCTCCTTACATAATACTGTTATGATTTTAATGTGCGAGATGTCAAGAGTTTTACAGTGCCAAAAGCCAAAGCTATGCATTCAGCTGGAAAGCTAGTAGGCTCCCGTGTCTAATGGTATCGAACTCCAGCTGGACTGCAACCCAATACTTTTTAAGAGCGCAATGTACATTTTGGGAGAAATATCATACTTAAGAGGAGGACAAGAGAAGCCTGAAGTACAGTTCCTGCAAGAGATTCCTTTAAGAAGGCCTTAGAGCTGCTTTAGGTCTCAACAGGTGAGACATATCGCAGCAGATATCGCAGCAGCAAAAAAGAAGGGACTTGTGAACAGGATGAAGATGAACACCATAGAGAAACAGCCTTGCTAAGGCAACACACGTTCAGTTCACATATTCAGTCACGGAACTGCTACCTGCATTTGCACATGTGTGCCCACTGCATTTCAGCATTCTACGAAATATGAGAGAACACCTGTATCTCAGTGGCAAGGCGGGACTTCACAGCTTTGTAAAGCACTCAAAGGATGGCAAACTGAACACACAGATAATCAGGATGCCAAGAGCATGTGCAGAACAACAGTTCACTGGCCTAGACTCTTTTTAGAACAAGCATTCCAGTCTTAAAAAAAAAACACATTTAATCAAATGTAAAGCGCATCAACCTGTGCTAAGTGGAGGAGGGATGAAAAGCTTTCTTTGAAAAGGCTTGGGGGAAAGCACTGGGTTGCTGTAAGGGAGGCCAGCATAAGCTGTATACCAGCTGTAAACAAGTTAACTTCTGTGATCCCACTGCTGGGAAAAGGGTTGTAAGAGCATTAAACAAACACAGAATTTACAAGAAGGACACCAAGAGATTGGGTAGACTGCCTGACAACCACATCATTCTTCCTCTCCCCCTGCAAACCTGCGGGATAATAAACCCCTCTCTCTGTCGTATACAGATAGATATATAAACAAATGGCTCTTCTGAGAATTCAATGTCAACGAAGTCTCTCAAACAGCTTTTTAAAGTTTTTCCTCATTTTCTCCCACACTTTTTTTTTTTTAGGGGTGGGGTGTAACCAAATGGGTCTTCTGTTGACCTATGAATACATTCACATTTTGTAATTAAAGAGTGACAGTGCTTGTTGTCAAACCACTCTCGCTGCAGGAACTTGTATTTCTGCAATGTATTTTAAGCAAAAACACTCTCTAAGAAAATTTTCCTGTTTATATGGCGCTTTTTTTTTTTGCCATTTACAACAGCCAAAATCTTACCAGATACATGCGACGCTAAGGACGGCTACTGTTTATGTTGAAGTAATGTTACAGAAGGTATTTCTTATTTTCAAAGCATCTATGGGGGCATCCCACGCTCTGGCTGCACGAACAGAAGTACTGCTCAAACCAGGTCTAGAGGCAGCGGGATGGCAGGTTGGCGAGCTTCTCTTGCTTCCTTGCGAAAGTGGCTGTAGTTGGAGGGGTAGAGGTCCCACAACAGAAGACATGAGCCTTTCCCCACTGTCACTCAACAATTTTGTGGTGTTGGTTTGTGGGGGTTTTCACCTCCTTAACACACCCTCGCACCTCCAAAATAAGCAAAAGCAGATGGTAACCTTTGAGCTAGAGGATGCCCATCTACCAGGTGGCTGCTGGACAACAACCATGCCCAAGAGAACAGCACAGGGGAAGGGGTCTGAGCTTCAGAGACACACAAAACAAAATTTGTAAAAACACTTTACAAAGTTTGCAAAAAACTCCTTTGGCAAAGGAGAAACCATCATCAGACTAGGGAACCCCCCCCCTCCCAGTGTCAGTGCAAGACCAGGCAATTTCCAGAGAAGTCCAATTTCAAACCTTTTCAGGTGCCAGCTGCCCAGCATTAAGTCAGCCTCAGCACTACCTTGTCCTGCTCCCCCATCCCACAAAGCCCTTATTTACACAGTAAGCCTGTATTCAATCCATTCATCTGGTTTTGGAATGGGTGCTCAAAAACAAGAGAGGAAGAGAAACCTGCACTTCAGAATTTACTGATGGAGATACAGGAGGTGTGTATTTCATAGCAGCCTAAAAGGCTCTGCTGTTCGCAGAGGGAATCAGGAATACAGCCAAGAAATAAGCAGACACTCATCAAGGGAACTGTTTTTGCTACTAAACGGCCAATTGAAGCCCCCGCTATTCTGTCATATAACTATGCCACTGCAGCCCCAATAAATAAACCCTTCTGATTAGTTACAAAACCATCTAGCAATCTCAGGGACTGACACCATTGGCTTTGCCAGCTGGTCACTCATTGCAGCCCTGAGGTTTCAAAGGAATTTTATTTTTTTTTTTTTTTATAAAACATATACCTATTAAAAAAGACAACACAAACTTGTTGTCAACATACTGCTTTTTCTCTTACTCCTCAAACATACATGTTTTTATTTAATTAGCAAAGACAAAAAGTGGTATTTCACAGGTACAATAAGCTGCAAGATGAACGGGGCAGTTCATCCACATTTGTGCGTTACACCAACCAGTTAGTACCCTCTAGTTAATGCGGCCCTGACCAAGCTGACTACAAAATAAGTCACCAGAAGAGTTTACCAGTGGCCGAAGAGTTGAGACCATCAAAACAAGAAAGATCTGAGAAGACCAAATAAAGACAACAATCAACCTGCATCATGCAAAACCAAAACCAAAGTCTGTGGCTTTTATTTTCACGCTACCTTTGACAACACATGTGCGTTACCCAGAGGTTAGAGTTGTTTCCCTTTCCGAAGTTAGACCCACAGTACTGCTGCTCTTCTCTGGCAAGAAAAGGTTTCCAGCAACCACAGTCCCTCTGTGTTCACGGCCAACATTGACTGCCAAGAAACTGGACTATGGCTCTACAGGGAAAGGACAACACTACTATGTGTGGATCATGCAGCCCGAGTGTCGCCTGGGTAGGTCTCACAGGACTGATGGAGGATGTCGTAGCACAAAGACATCTCTTCTATAAATCAGCTCTCCACCATCTACTGACATACAAATATTAAGTCAGGAGAAACAAAAAAATAAGAAAAATCACCTAGTAACACACTCCTTATGGAAACAAACAATAAGCAGTAGAGGCAATCCAAATCCACAGCTGTGTGAAATTTCCAAGGTTTGTAGCACTGTGCATATTAATGAGTTCTGACTGATTTCTTTTCCTCCCTGGCCCCTGTATTGAGCCAAAAGCCTTCCTGCTTCACTTTGGGAATCAATTCAAAGCTGCTCTGCAGAGTCAAAACAAACGTTGGATTACCAACCAAGGGATACGCTTCCCACATTTATCTTAATGGAATGTTAACACGATAACTTGTATGCTACTACCTCAATATTAATACGCTAGACAGAATTCAATAAATCGAGCTGGGTTTTATTACCTGTGGCAAGGACAAAAGTCTGTTTTCCAGCTTAGATACTTCATCAGACCTTGAGCCTTATTTTGAGAAGCGTCAACCATCACCCCTTCCCCGTTGGAAGTGACTGTGTTTGGCTGTTCCAGGATTCAAGATGGGGTACGAGTTACTTCTTCTATTCTCCACTACAGATCTAAAAAAGCATGAGCAACTGATAGAAGCTATAGGTGACCTTGATAAAATGATCATCTATGTGGGCCTTCAGAAGGGCAGGCTCTTTTAAGAATGAGTCATCCCTACGGAGTAACTTAATTTCTGTTGACACTTACAGGAGAAATTAGGCAGGCAAAGTCACTTTTTATCCAAGAAAAACTTTATTTTTCTCTGCTAAATACATAATATCCATACAAATTTGCCCTACTCCATAAAGGAAAGGGCAGAGGCACCGTACCGAAGCTGGAAAACCTCATCTTTGCAGGCAACGTAGACTTCAGTGTATCTTAAACTATCAGAACCAAAAATAAACGCATAACAAGTGTAAGACCATCTCTTATTCTCATAATACACTACTGCCTCCAACAGTCACGCTGTGGAGATCCATTACAACTCATTGCCTGGACATTCCCCTTGCAGCCTATATCATCTTTGAAATATTCTAACATTAACCAAGCTGAATGCTAATGATCACGTGAAACCAAATGAAAGTAAGGAAATCGAAAATTGCTATGTAAGAACTTTTTGCTTTTAGAAAAAAGAAGCTGGGGGGGGGAAATAAATCAATATGACAACGCAACATTTCAATCTACAAACCTTTTGTTTTTAAGCCAAAGACACCATTTTAAAGCAGAAGTGATTTCTAACACCACTGACAGCCTCAACTTATCATCATCAGCAAAGCACGCACACACCTAACTTCAGTAGATGGAAAACATACTGTGTCTGAGCAGGAGGTGTACCAGTGCCCATCTGTAGTGGTCTGGTATTGATGCACTGTTCATGGTGCCTTCCCATAAAACAAACCCAAATGGATAAAAGGGCTCGTGCTCCTCGTCCCACAACAGCCAGTGGACAAGAACAAGCATAAACCAACTCTAAGCTCTTCAGCAATATTCTTGCCACTTTGCTGTAATACAGGATAGGATTTCACAAAAATTGGTCTAACTAGGAGTGAACAAATCAGCCAATTGCATAGTGGTCAAATTTGTTACCACAGGCATTAACTGCAGTCCTACTTATGAGAAACAGGCTTCCCAGGTACAGCCCTAACAACCCCAGCTCACTCCTTCAACAGCATTTGATCCCCCACGTTGTTGGAGCAGCAGGACAGGCACCACAGCTCCTGACCAGCCACTACACCCATTTCTTATAGTCACACTGTCTCCTGTGAACTGGAAACAGGCTGGATCCCCATTGCCCCGAAGACTATCAACAACATTGTGAAAGGCAAAAGGAATTCCAACTTTGTTTTCTTTTTGGGATCTATTTTTCTTCCTTTTCAGGAGAGAATCTAGGCTTTCCAGGCTGCTAGTACAAACATCAAGTTGCTAAAAAACAGCCAACAGTGCCTCCAACTATGGTATCAGTGATATAATCCATCCGTGAGGGTTTGGTTGGGCTTTCCGTTAGCTTTATTTTGGGCTTTTTTTGTGGATGCAAAACCTTTGGAACCTATAAAAGTAGAAGAGATTTGGGGTAAAGAGCAAGCAACTCCCAAGGAAAGTTATGAATGGAAACATGCTAGAGAGCCTCCTCTCCTTTCCACCCCTTGTAACCACTGCTGATCAGGACAAATCTTTCAGATGCTGCAGAAACCGATCTATTATCTTTCGTGGGTTTCTTAAAATATCCTAAAAACAGAATAGTATGCCACATTAAGATCCCAGTTTTATTTCATCTCAGACAGTACAAAACACTCTCTGTATCTATACACAGCAACTCACTTCTTTCCTGAAACAAAGTTTTCATTGATCCTTTGCCACAGACTCAATTATTGTTTCTAATCATGATCAACGTTTATTTAAGGTATTGTGGACTGTAAACAATGTAAACAATAAAAGCATCTGTCCATGTTGACATGAATGTCATTGGCAGGTTAGATACCTCTATCAACTGGTCCCGAGGGTGTTCTTTTTAAATTCTGAAAGCCCAAAGTAAATTTAAATTACAATTTACAGAATAATCTTTCAATCAGCCACCTTCTGAGGTAGCGTTATCTGGAGTAGATAAAAATCACAATCTGTCAATTAAATCCCAGGAAATTTTTCATTGCTTTAAAACATAATCCTAAAGACACTTAAAAAAAAAAAAAAAGTGTGACACATTGCAAAATTTCTGGTCCTCCTCGCATCCATGGGGAAAAAACCCCAACACTTTTCTTGTAATTTGGCAATTAGAGATACGCATGTAAAAGAAAGCAGAAATAAAGACATTTTAAAAGTAAAGATAAAAGGAAGAAAGCTCCTTGACTGTGGGATATTTAGAGGATTTCAAGTCATGTTTTCCATGGCTTCGTTTTAAAAATAAGTGGCCTTTTCTTTCTCCTCCCCCCCTCCTCCAAACTCTGAGGAAAACAGTCACCAAATGCACTCAACTAGCCTCAAAGTCACACGTGCTCCATTGCAGATCTCGCTTTCAATGTGTCTTTTGTTTGATGGCTGGTGTTTCGACATCCTCAACTTGAACAGAAAAAGGTCAGAGTGAGTCTCCTGGCATTCCCAGACCTGCACCAGGCCCCGCCGGGAGCAGACTGATGCCACAGCAGCCTTCCCCTAACCGAGAGGAGGAAGCAGAGGTTTGAATCTGAGACCAACTGCGCGTGTTAGAGGGATCCTTCTCCCAAAGGCTGCCGGCAGCATTTAATTTTGCTGTATTTCTCTGTGAAACTTTTTCCTGCTGGTGCTAGCAACACTTTTGAGCACCAGTTCTGCCACCACCAGGGCACATTACTGCCCTGGCACCGTGACCAGAGTGGGTTCCCACCAACAAGGGGGAACCTTAGCCATACATCCCAGCAAGGAGCTGTTCCCCCTGGCCCACTTTAGCTTCATCTCTGGACTACCCCCGGTGCCCTGGTGCCCACCACCCTCACCTTCGCTCCTCTGCCTGCAGAGGGAAGGCTGCACCATTAACCTCCCAGTGTGCAAGGCCAAGGTCCAGATCGCAGCTAGAGAGAAGCTGCTGCTAAAGATTCCTTAAAAGCTTTGGCACTTCAAGGCACTCGGAACTACTCAACCAGAGCTGGGAGCCAAAGCTTTGCCACAGCATTAATGGGCTTTTGCCCTTTTAAATTTTATAAGCCCCTCGCCTTTCTGATGCGTGGAGTTTTATTCAGAGTCCTTAAATGGCCATCTCATATTTAAAAGAAAGCTCGCATAGGTAGCACCCTAAAACTACCCCAGGTCATTCATCTCCCCCACTCTCCTACTGTCTCTTAGGAAACCTTTGATAGAGCATTTGTTCGGGCTGCCAAGTTAAATCCTCTTCTCTCATGTCAATGCATTGAAAAAAGCAGTCAGAACACCAGCTTCACTCAGGCCTGCTGAAGTAAATGGAGAAAACCAATTCCTCTGGCACTACAGAGCCATTAAGCCGTTTGCAGATTATGAACTGAAGCACAAAAATACACACACGGCGCACAACCGGCGAGCGATGCAGAGCCGGTCCTGAAGTTCGCCTGGGTCTCACCAAACCGCCTATACGGCCGCAATTTGTAATCATTTGTGCAGCTGCCCCAAGTGTTCAGCGGGACCCCGACAGCCCCAGACAAAAGCCGTTTGGCCGCGATGCGGGGGTCACGCCGCCACCGCCGGGCACGGCGGCAGCGCGGTAACGGGGGCTGGGACACCCGGGACGCACACACACCCGGTGCCCTAACCGCACCGAACTAAAACTTTACGCGTGCAAAACGAAGTTTACACACTAAACCCCCCATTATAGTAACAACTTCCTCCCCCTGCCTTCGGCTGCCTTGCTCAGTCCCCGCTACCGAGCCAGCCCTCGGCGCTATCCCGAGCGGCACGGGGCGGGGGGGGGAATAAAAGCGTGGCTGGATGGCTCCTATTTTTATGTTTACATTCCTGAAGTGTCTTTTAACTGACTGCCATTCCCCCTCTCCCCGCGAGCAGCCCCTGGAAGCGCTTTCCCCGCTCCCCTCGCACAAAGGCGGCGGCCGGGCGGGCGGCCGGGCCGGGCCCCCCCGGCCCTCTGCCCCCGCGCCCCCTCCCCTCCGCCCCGCCGGCTTCCTGGACAGATGCACCGGGGGGAGGGAGGAGGGGGGGCGCTGCTCCTTCCTCCTGCCTGCCGAGCGAGGCCCCGGTCCCAACTGGCTCTCCAAACCCAGACACACGGCAGTCGCACCCACGCAAGCGTCCCGCAGCCCGGAGCGCGGCCGCAGGCTCCCCCG
>JAVJGJ010000062.1:44085674-44141950 GCA_035590215.1 Microhierax caerulescens
AAACTTACACCACCTACCACCCCCCCCCCCCCCCCCGTATTAATTGCATTATTTATCTTAATTCATCTTTGAATTAAGTAATTTGGAAGTGCTTGGCTATCCCCAGTGGTAGATGTTCAGCTAAACACGATGGCCAAGGGGCATGTCAGGAGGACTCCCATTGGACAGACACTTGTAACCAGAAGAGTGCAGATGTGACAGAATTTTAGGAATTCTATTCAGGTGAACTATAGATGTGATAGAGGATGTAGATACTGGTGCAGCACAGTCGCCTCACAATTTGGATAGTTAACCCATGGGTAATCGAGAATTAACGGTATTGTGCTAACTGCAGGAGCCACTGCATCCTGGAAACATCGCTGGGAATATCTATCTTGCATTTTCATCTCACTAGAACTCTAATTTGGACAGCTTATTGACCTACTTTCAGTATGTCACTGCTTTCAGTATGTTAACCCCCCCTCCATCCCCAAATACTCACGGCTATTTCAAGTAAGTGCAAGAAAAAGGAAAATGAAACTACAGATGTTGCTCATGCATACAATCAGCACATCCCTCCCCCACTAAAGTTTAATAAGGATTGTTAGTACATCATTGTAGCTGGTAATTGTGTAGGTACACATGGTAATTGCATGTATTTGCACTAATTATGTAAATGCACAATAATTAAAGCTCCAGGGTTTTCATGGTAAATTTTTTAAGACACTCATGGATTTGTCATGGCAAAAGTGTCAGTCGTGTAACCTAGTGGGAAAGGGGAGGAGGAGGAAGCTCTGGAGAACATGCTTCTTAAATAAAATGCAGGGATTTTTACATAAATAAGTGGATAGAGTACACTACTCCAAACACAGCTGTCATGCGTGGGTACAGTTTCTTTCAAAGTCTCTTACCAGACCTCCCAAAAAATTAATCTAGAAAAACCCCAAAACCCATTGAGTTTTCCATGGCAGGTTAAAGCTAAAGATCAAATATTCGCCCACTTTCTCCACTTAATGTCCCAGCTTTTCCAATGTAGCCAGTGAAAGGCAGAAGGAGAAATGAATTTGTGCTCTCTTCTTGCTATCATGGTGATCACTTACAAAATATCACCAGTTCGCTCCCCCTCCCAGAGGCCTTATCAGGCTCCACTCAATGCGTCAGGATTCACTCACTGAACCCTGGCACTGCTCAAATTTGGATGGGTCTCCCAGCACAGTGTGCTGCCTTCGCACAGGACTTACACGTGGGAGTTGAGGTTACTTTTGTCTCAGGGGTGGGGTTCTCCCCTTTGCTGCCCTCCCCTAAGACTCCAGTCATTCCCCCCACCCTCAAGACACTCAGAGGCAAGCTGGCAGGTCGGGGGGCAGCACACAGACCTCCCTGCCAGCCCTCGCCCAGCACGCCAGGCAGCAGCCACCGGTGCTGCAGCCCAAGCTGCTCACCTTCGCTGCTCTGCTCCATGGACCTGTAGAGTCTTGGGGAATGAACTGCTCCTGAACAACTTCAGGCGTACGAAGGCAACACAGCTTTAAAACCACTCAGCATATATCTCCTCGTACCGAGGCAGCACATGGGGACACGCGTTGCCCAACTGTTTAGCTGCTTCTAATCGCCTCCGAGAGCAAACCCAAACAGCTCCCAAGGACAATCCTGTTATCCTTATGCCAACAGCAGAAGGGGCTTTTCAAGAAGCACAGCAACATAACATCAGGCACTATGAATTCAGAGCACTACTACGTGTTTCATGCTGAAAAGCTTTCAGTTCCAAAATACATTGTTTGAGATCTCAATTGCTGAAGTCAAGCACTGTTTTTTTAGCCACTGAAAGGGATCTACATTCATAAGACTGAAACCACTTGGAAAGCATCAACCTGATGTCCTTACTGCAGAAATGTTTTTTAAGCCACCACCCGCTGTTTGATTTCAGGTGTGCTTGTTGGTCCCCATGACACCGCAGTTCCACCTGCTTGTATACATCTTAGCTCACAGACACCTCAACAGATAGTCAGTGCAAGAGTTTTGAACTACCAAGACCCAATAGCTTAAGCCAAGACACAAAAGAGAGCTCACTCAGGAACTGCAACAAAGCTTTGAGAATATAGGACTTATAACTACACATCATTACTTATTTAAATCTATATACATAAGTCAAAAAGCTTTATGCTTATAGCACCTACCTTTACTACACCCAGCACACCACTGGCTGTACTTCTTAGTTGTAAAACTGAAGACAGGGTGCTCCAGGATAACAGAAAACATAAAACCACATCGTGCAACTGGAAGCATTCAAGAGCTGTGCTACAAGCTCCCAAACCCTTCCCTAAGGCTCGGTGCAGCTTACCCAGCTGCTAATTTCAGGAGGGGTTTTATTACAGCTGTTTCAAATCGGCTACTCAGCCACAGCTGGGGCAATAATTAGTTCTTTTTAATAGTTCCTGGGCTGAGAGAGCTGTCAGGATCTCAGTATTTTGTTGTTTGGTTTTTTTAAACTGATTTTTGAATGTGCAATCTGCTGATTGTTTTCTGTTTTAAAAACAAAACAAAAACCCAACCTAAACTAAAATAACCTAAACCCAACAACCCCTTCTTCCTGCCAAATGTCCAAACCACTGCTTCTGAGAGTAGGACTCATAAATGTTTCTGCACTTACTTAAAACATAAGGGAAAGAAATCACTAGAACTACAGTTGCATTGAAATAGCATATTTTTCCTGATGCACTAAACATGTTTCATATGATTCAGGTGCTTTTTTAAAAAAATGTGGCTTTGAAGACAATTTTTCCATTTTAAAGCTAAAGTTAAAAAAAAATATAGCTATGGGATAAAAATTGTTCAAATCTAGTGCAAAATTATTTTAAAAGCAGCTTTTAATTGGTGGCATTCAATCAAACGAGAAGCTGCCTGGGACAGAGACTATTTTCTACTTTGCTTCTAACAATAGACATACTTTAAAGGTTTTTATTTCCTATGCTAATAAGAATGTCTCGTGCTTGATAGGGATTAAAAATGGTAAGGTGTCATTTTAAAATTTTCAATTTGCATCAACCTGTTTTTTAATTAATTGAGAATCTTGTAGGAGTAGAAGATTTCACATAAATGCAGTCTTTCTGAGAAAAGAGTAGTATTGCTAAGGCTGTGATCTGTTGTATTAATTTCCTTTAATTTCTCAGTAAATTCATCTGTTCTTCAGAGAATGGATGGTGGGTGTCTAAAACCATCGTTTGTGGGGTTTGTGGGCCTGAATGGAAGGAAGGTGAGTTGGGTTACAGCTGGAGTGCATTTTCTCTGCATCTGTCGGGAATTTGATTCAGCTTGTCTTTGTTGTACAGCAGCATTGTGAGGCCAAGTTAGAACTTTAACTTGTGTAAGCGCAGGACCAAAGGTCTTTCGGATGTTTATGTCTAGCAGCAACTTGTATGATAAACACTTGTTTCCAGCAGCAGGGCTACTCAAGCTGAGTAAGCCTGCAATCTGGTAAGGTCCCTTGGACCTGATGCTCCTCCACATGCTGCCCAAATACATCTGCACAGACAGGAAAAACCCAATACCTCCATTTGGGGAAGATTTACAGGTCACAAGGAGAAAAAAGGAATTTGTCTGGGCCCTAGGGGTTTTTTAGACTAGTCAATTGAAGGCATTTATGATACCTACTAATATTATTCATATATGTCCTTTTAGTATCTCGTAGGCCAGCTGCAATGTTGGTGATACCAGCCTGGTATCAAGCACAGCTGTTCTCTTTATAGTGTCTGAATGTCACTGTTGCTTTTCCAGTATGCATCAAAGATCTTTATAGGAGCAAGGTCAGTGTCAGCATCTCCATTTCACACGTGGGAAAACTGTATCATCGAATGGTGAAATGACCACAGTTGCCTAGAAGACCAATAGAAGGCAGCAATGTGGATATTTTAGTGCCACCCCTGCTCTCCCTTTACT
Source organism: Microhierax caerulescens (assembly GCA_035590215.1). Lineage (NCBI taxonomy): Eukaryota > Metazoa > Chordata > Aves > Falconiformes > Falconidae > Microhierax > Microhierax caerulescens. The sequence goes on from JAVJGJ010000062.1 coordinate 44,089,590, forward strand.
GCTCCAGTGCAAGCACCAAAGGCATCTCTCTGGTCAGCGCTTAATTTAAGAAAAGAGTATTGGTTAAGCAGATTAGCAAGAGCAGTTTGCTGGTAGAGCCAACATTCACATCCCTTAGCAAGAAGAGCTGTGCTGTTAACTCGTTCAAAAGTCACATCCACAGTGGCTCGATGATAGCTTGGACATTAAAATATCCACAGTTAGCAAACAGTTTATTTAGAAATTAAAGATCTGTGCCATTCTTTTGGCCTGCTTGAAAAATATGAATAGAAGTTGTTAAATACAGGTAGGTCTAAGTAAATCCAAATATATGCATATCAACATACATCACAGCTGGTGGTTGTGAAATAAAGTGGTTCTGAGAGCCTAGCAAAAGGAATGCTGACACAGCAGGTTATTTGGTCGGGACTGTTCGAATATATGAACCGTAGCTGGCTCAAGCCCGTTCCCGGTGCAGGTGCCCTTTACTGGATGTTTGCAACCCAAACACCCAGCAGCAGCAGAAGCAATTCTTGCAAATCTAGGCATCGTGATTTACTCAAGAATCGGTGGCAGAGGCATGACCAGAACCTGTACCTGAACCTGTTCCTGACAGGGAAACTGCATTGTCAAGTGCCTTGTTCCAACAAGTCGGCAACAGTGCCTGCATATTTTAAATCCCTGTGTTGAGTCATCACCATTTAAATGGAACTTGGACCACCTGAGCCTGTCATCCTTACTAACCTGCTCCAAACTGTGGAGTTTTTCTCTTTGTGGAGCAGGCACAGCCCCACACATTCAGCCCCAGCCTGGCCCACAGCCGGGCAGTTATTTCCTAGTTGCTCTATCACAACACATGGCTGCGAAGGGAAGTGTTCTAAGTTGTTTGCTGTGCTTGTTCTTTTAAAGAAAAAGAATAATGCTGTCGTTCCAAGCGGAATTACACTTGTTCCACTTTCCCTTGGCCTCGAAAATTTAAAAGCAGAGAAGTAATCATTTAAGCCATTTCTTTAGCTGCGGGGCTTTATTTTATTTAAGCTCTATACATACGTCTTTTCCAGTATACATGCTGAAGCAGCAGCCATTTGATTTGCTGTTATTGTTAGCGATTCTGCATTTTTTGCCGGTGTTTTGTTTTAAACAGGGGCTCATGCAGCAAGTTTGACTGGAATTAATGGCTTCCTGACATCTGATGAAATTCTTGTTACGAATGCTACTTTTCCATATATCCTCTGTGGAATTTTTCCGTTTCTTTTGGCATCTGGCATGCAGTGGTTAGACCCTATCTGATGGGTAAGGGCTGAAATAGTCCCAATATGTAGAAGCGCCTTTAAGATCACTTATTACTGCATAGACTTCACATTTAAAAACCTGGAAAATCCCCAAACCCATCTGGAAGCATGTATAGCATATGTTGAATGACTACTACTATAGGGTTTTGTTTAAATACTGAATGAAACTTGTAGATGGAAGCTAGCAACTAAAACTTTTCCTGTCTAAACACCATAATCTCATGTGATGGAGAATGCAGAGTGACACCTCCAACACTGTGTCCTGTTGTGTGTGCTGGCTTAGTAAGACCTGAAGATTAGGTCAGTGGAGCACCAGGTACTGTCATCAAAGTCCTGAAATCACAAGGCAGCTTTGCTAGAAGAAATCTTAGTGAGGAGAAAGTGTGAATTCTCATGCTGCCTGCACTGCTTTATCATTTTCACAGGTGGGAGAAATCCCAGCTAGGGGCAATCTCTGCTGCTGTAGCCCATCCTCTCCTTGGAGCTGCCTCCTTGTAGGATATTTTAGGATCAGTCCTCCGGGGCTGAAGAGGGCCTTCTTCTGGCCCTACAGAGTGGGGAAGAGACAAGCAGAACAATGGGCCCCTTGGGTGATGGAGATGGGGAAAAAAGCAAAAAAGCGATTAAAAAATTCCTTTAGCCTGATAATAAATGTCCCTCCCATCTGGTTTTGAATTGACCTGGAGGAAAGGATAGGGAGAAGTTACTCTGATCTTTTCAAAAATATGAACAATCTTTTCTGCTGTTTTATAGGTATGTGGAAGATCTTGCCAGAGCTGAATTCATGCATTTCATGTAATATTTAGACACCTGTAGTGAGATTATTTTTCCTGTTTTAATTTGAAGAGCCAAGAGCCTGTATTTCTCAGTCTTTTTGCTGTTAAGACTACTGAAGAACTTAGCTATTTCTCCGGGGAAAACGTATGCCAAAAAACCTGGCCCAACAGTACTTATATTCCAAGTATTATAAAACACATGTAACAAGAAGGCTGTTGCTTTTTTTTTTTTTCCAGGGAAGCTGAACAATGAATCCCACAGGGCATCAATGGGAGCAGAGTCAAACCTCCCTACATTTCAGCGTTTCTTCCCCGCTTTTGTGACATGAAGTTAAGGCCCAAATTCTACAAAATGCTCAACAGGGAAACTCCTGCAGCCCAACAGCTTCCCTGAGGCACCACTTATGTATGATTTGTTGCAAGATTAGGATCACAGGCTCTTCACTCCCTGTCTGCCTACCTCCTTGGGTCTTATTTGTTCATCATGATGTTTTTCTTTTTGAATGTTTTTGACTCAAATCAAGTAAAAATGGTTGGTACATTCTAAATCCGTGTCTGCTCCGCTAATTGTTGGGGTGCCAAAGATCAGCCACGGAGAGTTTGCCTTCAGAGCAAGATTTAGGCTCCTAGAAGAAGTGACAATATTATATGAGATGTGTAAGGACCCAGTTCTGCAAGACTGAATGTCGTGGTTTCACCCCCGCTGGCTAGAGGAAGAAAAAGAAGAAAATTACCTCTTCCCCAGCTGGAACCAGGATGCTAAATCAAGCCCCAAATGATTTGATGAAGAATACAGCAAAGCCGTGAGACATTCACGGTGAAAACATGGCATCTGACTTCAGCCTTCCTCCCACCACAGAGGCCGGAGCACTTAGGAATATCAGTCCAGCGAAGATCTGCCCCCTGTCAGCGGTCTGTTACCATCCAGCAGTGCTCGATAACACAGGACACACCGCTGCTCTCCTGGAACAGCGCTGCCAGCTACAGCTGCTCCCCTGCAGTCAGCAGAGCTGCTCCGCGTCCGACTGCCGAGCGGTGTATGTCTAATCTAGCTATACATTTTAGTTTGATGGTAAGATTTCTAATTCAGAATTTGTTGTCGTTCAGCAGCTGAAGAAAAAAAGTTGGCACGCTGAAGATTTCTGGTGAAAATTTGAAAAACCATGCCCGTCATCAAAATATTAAACAGTAATAGCAACATTGTGATTCTTTGTATCCCATAACATTGGAAACAAAAACAATTGAAGTGAGTCAGCCCGAAATGTTTGCCTCTTGTCAAAATAAACAAGAGCCTTGGTATAATCAGTTTCTGCTCTCTGCCTTTGAAAATGCCATTGAAATCAACGCAGTCTCACAAAAGACTGGGATTTCACTGGAAGCCCGTTTTCCATCTGAAAAGCGTCTCCTCTCCATCAGCCCGAAGGGCTGCGGGAGCAGAAGGAAACGCTAAGTCGGGTCCCCTGCATTTATGGGGAGGGAGCGAGGGCAGACGGTGCCGCACGGGGCGTGTAATGGGTGCTAATTCCCAGGTACCTGCTCACAGAGCTCTGCGGGCAGCTCGGAATGCTGCGGTACGGTCCATTTCTTCCTGTGCGAGAAAAGAATATGAATACTTGAAAAGCCAAAGCCTGCTCTGAAGTAGAAAAGCCAGCTTTACTACAAAGAAATTCTTGTGCCTCTTTAATTACCCTTCTTCACCTATAGGTGGAATTTCCACTCCAACAGCTTTAGCAAGGAGCCTGGTAGCCTGGGAGGAGATTTCTGTTTGTCTTTGTACAGCAAACACTGGCTCTGTTGTGCAGTGCCAGTTTCTGATTCTAATGATTTCCTGAATTCATTCTCTTCCCTACCTCAGGGAAGGAAGAGGTGATCCTCTTGAAAATTCAGATAATTGCTTTTATTTGATTTTTATTAAACCTCATTCAAGAATAATATGATGGCTTTTTTTACTGCATTGTTCATCACTGTGGCATTTTTAAATTTGCTTTGCTAAAAGAAACAGTTTACTAAGCCAAAGATTTAATTCCAGGATTTTTGCGGAGAGAAAACTGGGAGCTTTTTTTTTTTTTTTAGGTTATTTTGATTTCAGAGATTTTCGTAATATTGATATCTATCTGTTATCCTCTCCACTTTCTTCCTTTCCTAGCCCAGCCTTCTTCCCCAGCCCCAGCAACCAGAGCGTGCTGTGGTTTATTGTGTGTGCAGCCGGAGCTGGCGGGGCCGGCTTCGCCCGGCTGTGCCTGGCTGCCTCCCAGGCGAGGCTCTGCGAGGGACGCTCCTTCTCCCCTGCCATGGCCATCGCATCGCCTGGGTGAAGCCGATACCCGCTGCCACACACAGATGGCTGCGGGGAGACAGCAGGCTCCAGCTCGGCCGGGAGATAAGCGTGGGGTCAGGCATGGAGCTGCCACAGGGGTTATCCGTGGCAGCCAGGGGACGGCCACCCCCGGGTGCCAGCAGACTCACGGGGTCTTGGGGTGGCAACTCTGTCTTCCCACTGGAGAGCGGGGACGTGGGGCAAGGCCCTGGTTAATCCCTCCCCCCCTCCCTGGAAAACTCTCTGCGGCTGGTGTTACAGGTATTATTCCCATTGTATGCGGTGGGTGGCTGATGCGGAGAAGCAAAATGTGTGCTCGGCGCTTAGCAGAAATAAAAGTAGCCAAGCAATTAAAAATCAGGGCCAACAACTTTGTGTGGCTGACACCAAAGAATAAGGGTTTGGGAAATTCAATCTATTTACCTCCTTGATGCCAGTGTGACATCACCTACTGTCCATTAATAAGTCGCACATGGAGCTACTTGATGTGTGGTTTTATGAGAGCTATTATTTTAAGAGTTGGTAATTTAAAGATAAGTGTTTAGGAACACGAGATTTTCATATACTTTTAGAGCAGGTTTTCCCCTTTTTCCATTTTATCACAGGAAATAACATCTTAAAACACTGTAAAGATTTGGTAAAAGGGTCTTTTTTATCTCAAAAAGTTTTAAACAAGAATCCAGTCATTTTAGTTAATCCCTTTAAACTGTGTCAATATTTACTTTTAAGTGGAATTCAAAATACTCAATCAGCCACGCTCTCAGTTTAATCAGGATAATTCCCATTGACTGGGAATTACGGCTGACTACGGCAGGGGTTTACCTTGACTCCTTGTGGTTACAACTTGCGATGGCAGGACGGATGACGGGATGTCTGTTGTTAGCTTATGCATCTGCCCATGAATAAGTGGGTCCCCCAGGACTGTTTTTAGTCAGCTGCTGGGCTCCTGCCACATCTGCGATGTTCTGTACCCCCCACGAGGTTTCCAGAAGGGCCTGCGGTCATTAAAATAATCAGCGTGGGATTTATAAAACAGCATGTTCACCCTTGTCTGTTCATCCATATCTTTGGGAAGAAATGTGGCAATTTGGCAACAGCTTGACCCCTGCTCAGAAGGGTGACGGGGAGGGCCGGTCACACCCCCCCTTGCCCCACAGAGGGTTACGTGCCGTGAATGAGCAGCTTGGGCGCACAGCTGATCCCCAACCGCAGGGTGCAGTCTGGTTGCTGAAAGCCTGTAAATATGAACAGGACTTCGACAGCTCTTACAGGACGAGCAGCTACAGCTGGTTGAGCATAGGTGTCTTTGACAGAGCTAAAGACCCTTAAGAAGCACTGCAGCCACTTCCCATGGTTATCTGCAGCCCAGAATTTGTGAAAAAAAAAAAAAAAAAAAAAAAAAAGTTACTGCCACTTAAACCTTTGTTTTCCGTATTTGATGGATTAATGGCAACAGACCTTGCACTACAAGATGGTGGAGCACCATTTCATTCCAGGTTACCCTATTTCACCCTCCCTTTCTTGGGAGGCTATTGCATACCACATGGCATAGCTTGCCTTTGCCCTTCTCTCACGGCAGATGTGCTTGTATCAGAGAAGAAGCCGGCTGGGCCAAGACGTGCTGGGCATTACATTCTTTAAGGCATCTGGTCAATGTGTCCTGATCATATCCTCAGAATTCAACTGATCACCAGTTTCTTGGGCAGTGAGAAATTCTTCTTCCATTTAAAACCAGCTTTTCCTGTGCTTTTTTTTCTATAACATGGAACACATTTGCTGTCTATACTGGTTGGGACGTTTTACTCTGTAAGTCCTTTGCTGCTGCAGTGACACAGGGTATTCACAGTACCCCTGATCCTCTTCTCTGTCTGTCATGTCTACATCATGAACAAGCTTTTTTTTTGCTTTTTTTTTTGTTGGTGTAACTAGTGGTCTTATTTTTCCTGGAGAACATTAGGAAGCATTTCCTTGGCAGAGGATGTGGACTTATCATTCCAAGGAACCTCCTGTCACTGGCTAACTCCCTGCACCATTGCAGGGATCACTTTGGATGCCTTGAGTGTCCCCTTCCAGTCCCATGTCCCCAGGTAGGGAGGGGTTTCCTATCTGGTAATATGGTAACAGGCAAAGGCTTCGGCTCGCTCTCGTGGTGGTCCTCAGTGTGAGGCACCACAGGGATGCAGAGAAAACAATGTCTGAAGTACTTCAAATCTTCACTGGCTCCTCATGATGACTCCTGGCATATTACACCACGTTCCTTGTCATTTTCCTGACCACATCTTACTCTATTGCATGCTGTTTGCACTTAATGTTAGTGAAGTGAACTGAAAATTGTAAAGCTATGGTAAAGATCAGAAGGCAGAAAAAGGTGAGTAGGTATAAACAGTGAAGTGAAAGAACATGACTGGAGAGCAGCAAGTGCTAAATGGTGTATTTCTCAAGAACCTGAGTGTATGCTTTCCCTAGGAACCCCACACGTGTCTGCAGCACGGCTCTCAAGTCTCCGGCTAGTTACCTTTTTCCTTCCAGATTAATGTTCATTTTAGGACACCTCAGCTTTGGCTACTGCTGGCTAAGCTATTTATTTTCTGAGAGACAGACTTTCACATCATGTAATAAATTGCTGGGATATATGATGCATACAGAGAACTGCTGGGCAGATTTCAACTAAAAACCAGACTGAACCAATCTCTCTGCATGGACGTATTTCTTTTTCGGGGGGGGGAAGCTATAGGTTATTTTGTTGTCTTTTTTTTTTTACCACAACAATAACTTCATGGAAAGGAAAAACAAAGTGATAACACCCTCTCTTTGTTTTTCTTTTCCTTTCTGGTAGAAATTTGCTAAAATTAAATATTTCCAGAGACATTTTAAACTTAAATAACTTAAGAGTAGATCTGGACCTGGAATTGGACTAAATCAGAAATGAAAGAAGCCTTTTCTCATTGGTTCGTCCTGATGCGAAAGGTTCTTCCTATTACTGTGATGCAATATTTTGGGTTTGTGAGGTACCCCGTAGGGTGACTCTGGAGTCCCCACCCGCTGTCACAGCTGTGACATACTGAGAGCTCTTCCATTCTAGCTGCTTTGCAGTATAAATGGGCAGCAACACTGCTTCTTCGCTTGGTCTCTCTGGAATAACTCAAAAATAAACCAGCACATATCAAATAAACCCTGTGTGTTCTGTCTGCCTCAGATTCTTCACCATCTGGAGCAGTTTCCTTAGGGCTCAAGAGCCTTTTTCCTGAAGACCGCACCCCCACCAGGCTACTGAAGCACATTTGTCTCTTCCTCTCTCCTCCCCAAAAACTTCCTTTTGAACACTATGAGACAGTTATACATTTCCTTATTATTGTCTGGGCTCACCGTTGGTCAGAAAACCATCCCCTGTTAAGGTCTGTTGTCCCCTGAGTGACAAGCCACTTCAGATCCCCAGCCATGCTCACATTCAGAGCAGCAGAGCAGCTTTGCAACAAACCTCTCCATCACCTGCATTTATTCTGGTTTGATTTGCTGTTTTGGCGCATATGAATCACATTCCTTCTGGAATTTCTAATTGGAATTAGAATTTCTAAACCAGAAATTCTACTTCAGATGCACGCCAGTGGTGCCTTCCACCCCTAGTAGGGACAGAATAGATGCGTAGGATACATGTAAACCACCTGTATTTGTGATGTCCAGTCCAGTAAATCAAACTAAATATAATCTGAAGTAAAATGCCAAATGCACTGTAGATGTAGAGCCCTCACAGCCAGTTGCGCTGTCCTACTGGTCTGCTCTTACTGTGCCTAATGGCTTGCTAATGTAGACAAAGTCAGAAGCGCATAAAGGTACAGCAGTTTTATATCATCAGCTTCCTAAAATCAATGAGTTCATAAGTTTCTGAGGTCATTTAAGCTCCTGATTTATGTCTCTAGGTAGCTAGCAATACACAGATGACATAGTCTACAGTACCTACAGAGCTGAATTTGGTAGATGCCTTAATTTGGTGTTGCAATTATTAATGGATTTGTATGTGATAAAAAGATGGGTTGAGCAGAGAGATCATCTATCAATATTTCACCTATTGGGAGCTGTGATTAACTTCTTGGAGCTTTGAGATGCAGCCAGGCTGTGGAGAAGTTTAGGATAACAAGTGAAGACTGTTATCAGTTCCAATTACTCTTGAAAGGAAATTAAGAGAGGCAGAATATAATTACTTGAACTGGAATGTAGCCAGGGTGTTGGGGTGATCATTTGCTATATGAGCATTAATGGCTGTGGTATAAAACTGTGGGTTTAATGCCATGAGGTAAATATTCGCTCTCACCAAGGAGTATGTTTGTTAAGAATAATACGGATGCAGTCATAAAAGAATGTTAATTGAATCCTGTGTATGAGTGAGCATTCATGTTCTGAAACCAAATATCAGCACTAACATCACTCAAAATACACAGAAATGCTGCTCAACATCTAGTGAGGGTAGTGAATCAGAAGGACTCTCTATTTGTGGTTCTGACGATAAGGCGTAAGATGTGATCTCTGTAGTGCCGACCGGCCTCTTTTGGATACTGCAGAAGCAGACGTGTAGGGACGTAAACAAAAACTGCTAAACAGTAGGGATTTAAGGAACGTCTTACCAGAAATTCTAGTTATAAAAAGAAGTTTTTGAGGTTTCATGGAAGCCAGAATGTTTCACAAATGAGGTACTGTCTTGTCTTTTATCCTTCTTCTGTCCTGAATGCAATAGCAAGATTTTGTATGGCAGTAATGCCTTTCAGGCATTTACATTACCCTTCAATCGAGCTTCACAGTACTCCAAAACAGAAGGATAAACAATATATGATAATTGCTTTACCTTTTGCTGCAGTGCAGCAGATACATAACCACATTATCAATAGAGCTGCAAAAAACCCTCTGTGCTTGACAATGCTTAAGGAATTTGAGAAGGTAAAAACCCAGTTTATCCTTTTAACATCTGAGAATAAAAGCTTTAGTCCTTTGACTCTTTCTGTGCAATACTTGGGTCATCAGCTACCAAGATGGTTACACACTTCTTTTATAGCTAACCTACCAGTTCATACTCAATTTCCATTAGGATGCTGGGCACTGCAGCAGTTGCCAGACTTTGAGGACTTCTAAAATACATTGCCAGTGAGAGTTTGCTTAATTAGTTCCCACAGTGGCCAGTGGCTCTGCTTCACAGCTCGCCTGAAGAAGGGCATAGCTAGCTGTGCTGTGTCTCCTCACATAGTGAACGGGCTCAGACAGAAAGGTCCCTCTACTGAAATCTGAGGGCTACATCCACAGATGCTCCTAGAAGAAATAGATTAGAAGGGGCATCTCGGAGTCTTTACCAGATAGAGGAGCACTTTTTAATGAAATAGCTACTGAGGAAGACCCTGAAATGATGTCACTCAGGTCAAGGCTAAAACCTAACATTCACTAATGCAGTTTATCACAAGGCTCTTTCCTTTAGTAGAACTGAAGTCCCTCAAGAGGCTCCTGTGCTTGCCAGTGTTTTGTGAGGAAATCTTGATAGACTGGGAAACACTTTAAATACAGCTTGTGAAGCTCGTTGATGAAGAACTGGCCATTAAAACACATGAGGCTTCACCCAGATCTTGCTCAAATCCATAGGACAGTCTCTGTCACATATGAAGGCTTTCATTCAAACTTACGAGCTCGCAGGAAGGTTCATCCACACCCAGACAAAATGGTGAAGGCATTTGTGAATGACGTCAGGGGAAGGAGAGCATAAGAGTCTCTCTTAGTGCATTCCTGGAAGTCCCACAAGCCTTTTTGTGCTTCTGGAAGAGCGAGAGGAAAGAGACCTGCTTGATTTGAATAAAAAAAATCTTGTTCAAAATATTCAAGCCTCTGAGAGAGCTGCTTACATTAGCATGGCTATTTAGTCTGGAAAAAAGGACTTCATTGCAGTCATCTTTGGGAGGCCCAGAGTGCCAGCTGCAACTCCTGAGAAAGGAAATTCCAGCCAGCAGAGAGCACTCCTGTTCCCATCGTCCAGAAGTTGCCTGCACGTGGCCAAGGCTTCTGCAGGCTTTGAGATCCTCTCACTTACTGCTTTTTTGCAGAGTAAGGCAGCAGCTCTCATAAGTGTCCTTTCTGAAAGAAGGGTCCAGATCTGCCTTCCGAGGCACCACTGACAACTTTAATGACCTATCTGGCAGGAGACAACCAGAAGAAACCAGATCTGGAACTGGCAAAGAGATCTTAAATTCTGCCCTATTTCAGCACGTTGCATTTAATAAGAGAACGGGAACAATAAATCCTATCACATCCTTAACAGTTCAATAGTTTTCATGCTGGGAGAGGAGAAAATCTGTAATGTAGCGCATCAAATTTTATGTAATTCTCTTCATTCAGAGCCTGTAAAGGCAGCAAAATGCTCTTCACCTAACACTGCTGCTATTGATAAACAGGGAAAAATTCATTAAATGGCAGAACTCTGAGGAGAAAACCCTTGATTCATCAAAGTTCATCAAAGGAGGATCCCTTATAGCATCCTTACATGAAAGGTATGGTTTTGTCATTTTCAACTGAAACGTAACTGAAACATAACAGGTCAGTGCGTTGGGCACCTTTTAATGGCAGTGGCCATCCCACAGGCTGTGAAGGATTTTACTGATTGCCAGCCGTTTTGTACTCTGCCTGGAATGAAGAGGAACGTTATTCTAGCAGAAATATGCAGGATATAATGAGCAAACATGGGAGCTGGGACATCCTGACTTCTGCAGAACCACCCGCCCCGTGAATCCACCGCAGTAAGTGCTCCGTGGACCACCTCCGGAGTTCTGAGGCATGGGACGCTCTGCATGGGCAGCTGGCATGCAGACACATGCTCCAACGTTAGTTGGAATACGAGTTTATGAGAAGCAGAAGATGAAGTAAGTCCTGGGCAGGTGGGTTGAGTAGGGGGAAGAATTTGAAATGGCATTGTAGTTCCCAGATTTCCTGGTTCTGAGCAGCTGAGATGGTTAAGAAGAGAGAAGGGGACATCTGACTTTGCTTACAGGTATGAGCTTGTAGAAGGTTGCTTCTTCCACATCCTTCTCCTCTGAGCTTCCAAAAGGGCACCAAGGCCACAGCCTAGGCTGTCTTTCTAGCTTCATAGTACAGACCCAGCAATAAAGTAATCCCCTAATGGCAGAGCAAGCTTCAGCAGCGCCTCAGCTTGAATAAACCTTTATAGCAAAACTATAAGCCTTTCCTTGCAAGTCAAACAAAGTTCCTGTGATTTATATCTTTGGTTATTACGATTACAGACCACACTGGGAGCGAGCAGGTCCCCTGTCCCCTGGCAGATAAAGCCCCCCGTGTGCAAGAGCAGCAAGAGGCAGCGCAGCGGCAGCACTGGCCAAGCCCTCCCGGCACAGGCCAACTCTTTGGCTGCCCGGGCAAGGCTTGGGCATGGCCGCTGGGGCTTTCTCTGCCGCCAGCCGGAGTCCGTGGCAAAACAAAAGAAAAAAAAATCAAATAGGAGATAACATTTAAGTTTGGTTTTAAAGTTAAGATGCAAATCTGCTGCACAAATATCCTCCAGCAGGCAAGTCTAAAGGGAGCAGGTTTCATTTTGGGTAAGCTTAAATTTCTTAAACTAACTTCAGTGACATTTGTCTTCTGCCGGTTAATTTACTTACATCTGCTTTACCATGATCTCACTAAGCATAGATAAAGTCCTCCACACGAAGGTTTATGCTAGCATGACAAATCTCATGCTGTAACAAAAATGGTTTTGTATCAAACCTGCCCCGTGCATTAGCGGCCGCCACCACTGCACACAGTGCTTTGCTCTTGGCAGAACGTTTGCTGTGTCACGGGCAGGCTGTGAGGCAAACGAGGATAACTCTTGTGCCGAGGAAGATGCAGAGCGGACTTGAGCAGCTGAAGGAGGCAGTAACCACCTTGCAGGCAATTTTTAGCTGACCCTAACGATCTACTTTTTACCATCAAATAGGAGTTTATAATATTTTCATGAATATGGGTACTAAAAATATAAGAGGGTTTCAACGCCCTTTGAAAAACGTAGTGATTTTAGGAGTAGAAGGATAAAATTACTGCAGAAAATTTATCTAAAGAGTTGTGGGGGTTTTTTTTGGACCAAATTTATCCTTTTCTAATCAGTTCTAAACCTCTCTTTCTTCATAAAGCTAGAGGAAAAAAAGAGTTTTGTAGAGTACTTTGAGGAAGGTATCAGTTCTCAGTCTTTTCTAAACCTCCCACACCCCAAACAATGCCTTTACTTTGAGAATTATATAGCTCACTTATTAAAAAAAAAAAAAAAGTTCTAGCGTCTCCATTTATGATACACTCTTTCATTCACAGTATCACAGTTCCTATCGCTTCTTACGACTGCTTCTGCCTTTCACAACAGATACATAGATAAAAATCAGCATGTTCTAGTTTCCCTTTCTAACCCATTAAAAATACACATAAACAGAACAATAACATCAAATAGCTCAACGATTTTTTCCCTTCCACTGTGACGATCAAGAGCCCATTGGGAAGCAGCAACCACCAGCTCCCCACGTCAGTGACTGCGTGTGGTCTGTAGGGAAGGACAATTGTCAGTCTCCCACCTTCGGGAACAGAGGAGTGGAAATTTCCAGAAAAGCTCCTGCTCGCTTCTGGGCGGGAAGGAGGGTATTTTTTTTTTTTTTTCTGTTCCAAAGTTAATTGCAACTTCAGGTTCTCCCTGAATACATTTCAAGTACAACTGCTGCAAAGCCTTTGGAGCCACCGTTATGTACAAAGCAGGAAAGTGCAACCGATGCAGATAATAAAAGCTCTTTTCTAAGAAGGAAGCAAGAGGTCTGCACTCTTTCACCATCTTACCAGGGTTAAAATTATGGTGATTGCGCTTGTAGGCAGGCAGATAGTCATTTAGCGTGCTATTTGACCTGTGCAGGCGTGGAGCCTGCAATGATTAATGGGCAGGTCCATTTTCTGTATCTCATTTTAAAGCTCTGGGGCTATAGGGCTCTTTTGAGTGTCTGGAAGCTGAACCATTTTCAGCTACCCAGCTGGTACTGCAGCCTCTTTTGCATAAATAAATAAATAAATAGCCTTTCTGGTTAGTCCTCTGCATATTACACTCTATGCAAAACCATCCCAATGTATGCTGTCCCCAGGCACTATATACCACATTCACTTCCCAACTTTACTTCCATCTTGACCAAATGGACCAAAGGAAATATAGACCAGAAAAAAACCCCGTGTCATGTTGATCTTCTCCTTCCTAGTTACTCTGCCAGATGTTTGCATTGCAGTTACTTCGCCTTTCAGGTGCTGAGTGAATCAGGCTGCTGGTACTGTTCAGACTGATTTCTTCCCCCCTCAGTCTTCTTCCCACGGTTAGAATGTTTTCTGAAAATACTTACTATCAGAATCCTTCATTTTTAGTATTTAAGAGTAATTGGGCCAAATTCAGGAAGGAACCAAATAGGCACGGATCTGACTATTGACTACAATTTAACCTCCAATAATACACCAATAAGCTGCATATATATAAACTATGAAATCAAAGAATTAATCTGCCATGCTCTGTAGAAGTCCAGTATACCCTTGATTTATGATACAATTCTTGTGGTAGGGTCACTTTCTTTTAGCATGCCAATATACCCACCTGTTTGTGCATGTAGAAGCTGATCACATCTGACAGAGCTGCTGTGCTGGGATGAACCATTTCCATTTTTTAAGGTGCACCTCTAGATTGTCTTCACACCAAGACTGGTGCCTACGTGAAATTGATGCTGTGTAAGAAAAGCTTCCGAAATAAAAGCAGGAAAACCGGCAAAACCATCGTGCTCACCTTGACCTGGTACTTTCTCAATGCAACAGAGAAACCTGCCTCCCTCTCCCTCTTGCTCAGGATGTTCTACCATGCAGGATCCTTTATTTCACCTGCAACGTTTTTGTGATGGTTTACTTAGTTCCATCATCACAGAAGGATTAGCGGATTGCTAACTCCTAACACGTCCTTTCCTCAGGAGGTGCAGGCCACTTTGAATAGCTGACTCACTGGGAGTTAGACACCAAAACCATTTCTTTCTTTACATGCTACCAGGCATTGATGTTCGTCGCCAGCTACCTTTGCAATTTTGGCCTAACTCTGTACTCATCACTCGGAATAGCTACAGTTGTGAGAACTGTCAGTGTTACAGCGGTATAAAATTCAAACAGGAGCTGTGTTGTGGCATCTGATAAGTTATTTTGCAATTTCAAGAGTTTGTCTCCTCTGACAGCTTTCATGTCAGTGTTAAGGAGATCTTGCTCAGCACTTGCCTGCATTTCTAGGAAACAAATATAGTTTGGGAAACAGTTTGATTTTGATTTTTTTTAAAATCTAATGAAGCTAACAATGCTGATTTTAAAATGAAACCAATATTCTAAAATAAAAAAAATACTTAATTCCAAATATGTACATTTTACTACTGCATTTCTACCAGGTTTCACTTTGTTACACTGAAAAATATTTCATCAGAAAAGAAAAAAACCCATGTGATAGAGCTTTCGCAGAAGCACTGTTATTTCTGTGGTTAGCTGAATTGTTGAGGAACGGGAGTGAGCAAGAATGTTCTGACAATTTTAGGTTGCCTTCTTGGAGATCTGCTGTTTTTGGGATGGTACAGAAAAAAAAGCCAAGTCCCCTAGATAAGGCTTTCCTCGTGCAGTTTCTTCCTGGCTAGAGCCTGTGTAAGGACATGATTTCCTGCTCAGGAAAAGGCGCTACCTTCTCTGTAACAGAGATAGTAGTTTTCTAATTTTCTTTATTTTCTGTTCATTTTGGACCAGTGAGACTCCCACAGTGTGTTACAATCATGAGGCTGTAACACATGCATTACCTGCTGCAGGCACTGCCCCTCTGGTTTATCTGCATCTATCCCAGGATCAAAAGGTTTCACCTAAGCAAGGTGAGTGCAGTATGACCTTAAAATGCTCCGTCAGATGGTATTGCAGAAGAAATCTTGCTTCATGCTGTCATAGTTTGTATCCTTGAATGTATTATTCAGCATCCAGTCATGCGCGAGCAATTCTGCATGCCTGTGCCATGAAGCAGCACCTCCCAGAACTTTACTCAGCATGTTCTGGGACACTCACCATATGTGTGTTGCCCCCTGTACAGACAGCAGCGGTGGTCTCTGCTCTGCTGAGTCATGCTTTTAAAAAATAAGTCTCCCCAGGATCAGGGGTGCAGTGAACATCTAAGGCTGCGAGGTGGTGCTTGGCCATGTTCTGATAAAATATTAATGAAGTCAACTGGAAATCAATGTATGTTTTACTCCTGGCATCAATGCTAGATTTAAGCTAACTCTTCTGAAATATTCGAACTCTTCTGAAATATTCTGAAATAAGCTTTACTTGTTTGCAATGGAGAGCTGCACAGAAATGAGTTGTCCCACACACATCTGTTGCTGAGGTTGCTACATGCACTGACAGCAGCATCCACTTCCACAGGCTAATTCCCATCCCGCTTTACGACCACTCCTAGCAGTTCTTTTCCTCCTACTGCCTGTACAACTGCAGCGCAGCACTTCGCTGAGCCCCACATCCCTGCTAGCTGTCTGCCACTCCAGAAACCATGCAAACAAGACACGTCCAAAGGCCACATCTCATCATTACCCTGGGGGACACAGAGCAACCCCCACCCCAACTGGTGCCAGTGCAGTGGCATGCACTTGGTCAGGCTGCAGCCCATAGGATGCGGCTTTCCCAATGGCTAAAGCCCTCCCTGTCAGGCAGGGATGGAGATGTGCTATAGCCTTATCCTCCTGAAAATTAATGGAACCATGGCTAAAAAGGATAATCAAAAAATGATAAAAAAAATTTGCTGTAAGTCATGTCCCTTTCAAAGTTTTCTCTAAGGACAAGGCAATGTGTTTTGTTTTTTACTTTTTTCTGACCAGAACACAACAGCATTGTCTGTTCAAGTATGCTGTGGAAACTAGGTTTACAAACTTTTGCTAGCAGCTTAGAAAAATATAACAGCATATTTACATTTCCTCAGTACGGGTCCTAACTTTGCACTTGGGCAGGTGAGTTTTTGGAAATTTTGGACAGAAGTACTGAGGGCTGCTGGAATCCATTTTAACAGCTAATATGTTGAACTTCTAAGTGAGATTGTGTCGGTAAATCTTTTCAAAAGGTTGAACTATTTTTTATGACATTGAAGATCTTTTCTTTATCAGAATGAAGAACTGAAGAGGTTTAATAAATGCTCTTCTCCCCAGAGTTCTTTCCCTTTGAAAGTTTTACCTGTACAAACATCTAAGGGTCCAATTCACAGACCATGAACTTGGTGAAAATGTTCCTGTGGAATACAAGGGGAGGTCTGACCCAGGCCCAGGGGAGAAGACCCAAAGCCATCATTACATGCAATGCTCATCAGCTTCAGGCACCATGTAGCAGCCCATTTGAACAGGTTTTGTGCATGAGGTTTTTGTCTTCAGTGTTTCTGTGGTACGTGGCTGAATTGAACTTTATAAATATCAAACAGACCTGTGGCCAGACTGCTGGGGCTGCGGCATGTACAAGGGAAAAAGAGAAAGGGGCTGTTTGAAACTTATAATTTTCCTCACTTTGTTTTCTGTGTATTGAACTTTTAACATTTTAATATCCATGTCTATATTTAGAGGCAGCTGCTGGTCTCTTGGCTGCAGCACTTCACAGAGCACAGCTGTACTGTGCTGGCTCCAGCGCTCCAATTTTGTCCTCTGCTTTTTTTTTTTTCCCTGAATGTAAATATATTTTGCTCCCTGTGCTATAAAACTCAAGAACCACAGACTGCCTAAAATGGGGGAAATAGCCTGCCAATAATAAGCGGATTTTTCAGAAATGTGATTTAAGAAGTCTTGACTGGAAATCAATTAAAGTCCATCACAGAGTATTTGAACTTCAAGATATTTTAGTATGAAGCTGAGGCAGGAGAAAACACCGTCAGAGTCCTTTGCAATGGAAAGATCCAGTGTTTTCACCGAGATAAAAGCAGACTTTCCAAGGACAGAACGGTACTCCCTCAGAGTTTTGCACAGGAGTCAGACTAAACAACCTGAACTTTATCGAGATTTTTCTTTTCTCATACTCCTTCTCATTAAACCCAGAAGTCATGCCGTGCCAGATCCATGTGGTTTGTGTAAACAGCAAAATCACAGTTAGAAATAAATTTCTAATAACAGTTTTAACCTCTATTCTGCGTATGTCCCAAGACTGGGAACATCAACAGTACTGCAATTTGCATGTCCCATGTCTGTTACCTTTCTGTATGCAACTGTGCTTATGATGCTTGATAAAAATGCAGTTAATTACCTAAAAAGGCTTGTACCCAAAAGCTAGTCATGTCAACCACATATTTAGTCTTCTGCCTATCCTTATCCCACCATTCCCAGTATAAGGCCGTGCTGACAGCACGGCCTGCCGTACACATTAATACAGTCATCAAGTGCAGTATGTGATAATAATTAGGAGACAAAGAAACAGGAGCTGTATTGCAAGTCACCATGTGACTATACAATGGTTTTTTGAAGTCATTTGTTGTGAAACTCTCTTGAAGATTTTTGAAGCATTTCAGAGATGGGTTTAGGGGATTGTTTTAAAAGAGTAGTGGCTAGAAATTAATAAATGCAATGATTTAGGGGCCTTTCCCCCATTTTATTAATGAAAGCCTGCACCAATTAATTTTAACACTTAACCACTGCTATTTTTAATTTTTTTTAAGGCCATAATATATTTTATGTGGGTGCTGAAACACAGTGCCTATGTCAGACTCTCTCCTGTTACCTATTCATAATAATAAAATAATTCTTCCTTTCTGGGGCGCTCTTTTCCATGCTTTATGGCCAAATATCTTTTCTTTGTGGCTTAATATCCTAACTCACTTAATATAGACTCATCCTCGAGTCCATATTTGGACTCATCCAAACCTTTCAAGTGGTTTGTAGGATGCTATTTAGCGATGAATATAGAATATAGGCGACAGTAGCATCACATCCACTGACAAAGAGTACAAAGTATGTGCAAGAACCATAGGGTTTGCAAGACTGTGGTACCATGCTGCAATACAAAGTGAAAAGCAACATGTGACACAGCTTTACAGTAAAACTTGAAATGATCAATGTTTATGCTATAGATTATTTTTTTTTTTTTTTAAAAAAAAAGATTAAAGAAATAAGGTCAGCTGGGGAAAAAAAAGTCTGGTGGAAGACAACTGCGAGAATGGGAAAGATGGTTCTTCAGGAGGTATCATCTTGTGCCTGGACAAAACAGATGCTAAATTTGACCAGTGAGGAGAAATTTGCAACATGGTTTAACAGTGTGGTTAAGCAACATAAACCCACTGAAATCAACCAGAGATTCAGACATTTAACACCTTGTGTCCCAGGAGCTCACTCAACAACAGCACAGTATATATCCCTTGCCAATATGCTTAGGATAATCTATAATGAGATGTAATAATTAGGAACACAGTAAGAGATTGAGTTAAGTGGGTCCCTTGCAGTAAGTGACACACTCTGCTTGTTGGATTTTCCCTAAGCAATATGGATCTTTCTTAGAGATCGCCAGATCCCCTGCTTTACTGCTTTTCTAGTTTTCTGGAATTGGAATGATTACTGCTTGTGTGGATTATTCCCCACTCTATCCAAATCTCAGTCCCTATGCTTCCTCAGTTGCTAACCCTTGGAAAATCCAGACATAATGTTGGAGAGTTTGAAATTTCCCTGTGATTAGTGACGTTATTGTTATTACACGTTTTTTGGGTTTTTTTTGAGGTTACAGCTCTTAGAAAGTGAGATCAGATCTTTGTGCCAGGGCTTTCACGTAGGAGCCAGCAGAAATTGTTCTGGTGATATGTTTATTAGAGACCACATCACATGCAAGCCCGTTAGCTTCTGCTGGCTACACTGGGGTGCCTGGCAGAGGGGCCGTGTGTGGGTGCAAACAGCCCTGCTCTGCAGCTGGGCTCCTTCCCCAGATGCCGCTGTGGTGCCCTTTGGAGGAATGATGGCAGGGGATCTGCCTGGCTTTAGCAAAAGGTGACCGCTATGACTGGCTGTTTTCATCTAGAGCTCTGGCTACCATGTTTTCTGAGCTGCCATAGAAACACATATGAAGATTTAGTAGGGGAAAAAAAGAAAGCTTGGAAAAACTAGTGGTCGGGGACAAAGGTTAATCCTCATTAGGCGGCATAGTATTGAACATGATTCGCTGTACTGTAGCTTTGTTATTCATCCAACAGCTTGATTTTACAATTGTGCTCACATACAGTTCACATTTTTATTTACGAAATCCCGGTAAAGGTTATATGCTTTGCGCTGTAGCTGTGGCTTGAAAAATAACTGAGCTAAAGCTCAGTTGCTTTGTATGGCACTTAAACTTTAATAGTATTTTTTTTTTCTTTTATTGATCTTTTGAACACTTCATTTGACACCAAAACTAGAAGCAAGCTGAATCATCCATTCCAAATCCTTAAGACAGGACCGGACAGTCCGAAAATGAAACTGAAATCTGAATATTGAAAGGCTGCCTTTCAGCTACGATGGGCTGAAACAAAACCTCTGTTTCCACCCCATCCCTGAGCTTTGGAGCAGTCTGATCCCATCATCCTGAGCAGAGACTGCGGAAGAGAACACCTGAACTGCCATGCCAAACCCTGGCCACAAATTGCTACCTCTTCCAGATGAAAGCCTTTACTTCTATACATCACAGTCTCTCTGCTTTCACTGTGAGATAACAAAAACGGCACAGCAGAATTCCAATAGCACAAAACCCCTGTGTGGCTTCACCTGCACTGCACGCAGTCTGGTGATGGTGACAGTGGCACTGTCCTGCCAGGGGAGTGCAAACGGCTTTGCTGCAAACGTGTCCGCTCAGCTGAGCTAGGCTGCTGATTCCTCACCCTGGCTAAGCTACGCAATGTGATTAAATTAGATCTCTTACATTGTTCAGTGACTTCTGGTAAATTACACCTTTGATTTCTGGTCCAATGAAAAGGTGCTAATTACCTTTTTAAGTGCTCGTTTAATGTTCTGCAGTGACATAAAGCATGAGTGCAGCCGCCTGCATGCCCGAACCTTCCAGAGGTTTCTCCCTGGCTGCTCACTCTCATCAGCCTTTTTCATTTTTCCTCTGTTCCTTCCCTCTGTCCCTCCGAGGCACCTGCTGTGTGCCAGTTCTTCCACAGCTGAATAAATCTGCAGTGATGTTTGCTGCAACTGGCTCCATTTTAACCCATTAAAAAAATATATATTGGCATGCTGTCTGGGTCTTATTGCCCTGCTCGCATTGTGATTTTTCTCTTAGGCGGAGCTTAGCAGATCTCAGCTTGCAAACAGCTTGCCCTACCCTTCCTTTGAGAAAGGGGGTTATGGGGAGTGGGGGCATTTCATTCAGGCCTTATGCAGCTGTGCCTCCCTTTTTTATAAGTGCCTCCGCTGATGAGGCTATAGCAGCACTTGGAGGGCAAGGTGCCCAAACCCACCCCCCAGGACTCGCACACATGCCTCGCCAGGAAGGGGCTGGAGCAGGGGCTGCTCTCCCCCTGCACAGTGAGCAGCCTGGGCTCCACACCTCCCAGGCAGTGGGACACTGGCGCAGCCCATGGCAGTCCCTGGCACCGGGGTGGCCGGGGCACGGTCCTGCCATCACACTTGTCCCTTCAGTCCAGCTGCCCTAGACCTTGGCACCGTGACACTGAGTCACATCAAAGCTGTGGCTGCTCCCCGGCCTCGTGCCAGCTGGGATGGGGACACTGGGGTGGTCTTGCAGGGGGATTTTGCTGGCCGCTCTGCTGCAGCCCCCATCTCCCCTCTCCCAGGAGCAGCCTCTTCCCACCTACTGCCATACTGCCTCTGAACTCCAGTTTTCAGGTGTGGCTTGCTACAATAAAAGCAGGGGCTCAAAATGCCTTTTTAACTTCAGTGTATATAACTACAGTCTGTAAAAAACCTGCCAGATTCTCACAGCTTGTGTTTAACTAGGTGAAAAAACCCAACACGCTGCTTTTCCTTTTGCTAGGCCCCGTCCCTGCCACCTCCCCAGGGGCTTTGCTGGGCTCAGGTGCAGCAGTACGCAGCCGCACCTCACCGGGGGTACCCCCAGACCATCGCTTCCCCAGAGCCTGGAGCCAGGCAGGGTCTGCTCCAGGGTGACGGAAGCCCCATCCCTGGTAGGCCCCAGGCTCCTGTAAAGCCAATAGCCACAAATATTGCAGTTTTCCTTAGCGCTAGGGAAAAATCCAGTGGGGAACAGTGGTGGCACAGGCAGCTGCCCCTGTGGGACAGGCTCCCTGATGAAGCCACACTTGTGTTAGAGATGAACCGGGCTGAGGTGGTTTTACAGGAGATTTTTTCTCAGTTTCCCATTGTTAAGCATTTAACATTTAAGTAAAGTTAAGCATTGTTAAGCCTTTTTCATGTCAGCTTTGTTTGTGGCAGCCTGCTGGTTGTGCTCGGCAGGGGCTCTGCTCACAGGGACCCAGCCAAGCTCCCGCCAGCTCTCCCAGGACAAAACACAGCCATGGGGCACGGCTGTGGCTGGGCTCCGGCAGGGCAGGCCGGCATGGGCTCATCTTCCATTACATTTCTCTTTAAAAGCACACTGGCTTATTTTTTGTTGTTACTTCCAAAGAAGATTAAATATGCCCTAATTTGAGCTTGAAGAATTATTTTGCTTTCACTCAGCCCCCCGTTATGCTATATGAAAGCCTGGCTTGGGAGGCCGTTGCACAAGTACTGGATTGCCCTCACCTCTCTCCTGTGGACTCCTACTGCCAGAGGTTTTATTCCCTAATTATTACCAGGACAAATATTCCCAGGTGCTATGGTGAAGCTCAGTCATTAAAAAAAAAAAAAAGAAGCCACAAGTCAGAGATTTCAAATAGCAGATAACTTCCTTAACCATCACTTGCTTGTGGAGTGCCAGGGGTCCTGTAAGTATCAAACATCAGAACAGGCTGCCCAGGGAGGTGGTATCACCATCCCTGGGGGTGTTTAAAAAAAAACACGTAGATGTGGCACTTGGGGACATGGGTTAGTGGTGGGCTTGGCAGTGCTGGGTTAATGGTTGGACCTGATGATCTCAAAGGTCTTTTCCAACCTGAATGATTCCATTTATGGGAGACAACTCACCACAGTGAAGCTGCTCCATCTGAATGGGGGTGCACCTATGCCATGCCCTCGCTCGCCTCTGTTTTGTTTCTAGACCTTGTTTCTCCATTCGCCCCTGCTGTGGCACATGCTGTTTGCTCTTGCACCCCCCATGGAGGTGAAGCCCATACAGAGCAAACAGCATGCTTCACTCCCAAGAACTTGGATTAAATAATTTTCTTTTTTCCCTAACCTGAAGCCAGGCAAACAGTACCTCAGCAGGGTTTGTGCCCTCAGATGCCTCCACATCTCCTCACACCACACAGCACACCTCCATGGAAGCAAGCTGTATTTGTACCGTGCTGGTGGCCACCAGCACAGCCTTTCATCACTGCGAGTGCTTTGAACCAAAACGTCCCTCTCATACACACGTGCTGAAGTCACTGATGCCGTCATCAGGCAGCATGGCAAGGCCCACAGCTATCTATTTTGATGCGGCCAATCCATTCCAAAGGAGTGAAGGTCAGGGTGTTGTGGATGCGATCCAGCTGGCTTCCTTCTTTGGGGTTGTCACTTGGGGTGGGGGGAGAGAGTTTTCCTGCTCCTTGTGATTGATTCTCCCAACCCAGACCTCCACAAGCCATGTCCTGCGCTCAGCCCCTGCACATCAAAATAACATTTCCAGACTTATTCTAATGAGGCCAGGAGGATATCAGGACACCCAAGGACCAAAATAAAATGAGTTTTTTCTGGACCAGCACTTCTCCTTTCCAACTTCTTTTGTTATGCCTGCATTGAACAGGAAAACAATGTTGACCTAACCATAGGTTTTTCAGAATATAGTATTTACCAAAAGTTTATACTATCCTTTACAGCTTGCATATCTCTTCACAGCTCTGAAATATGCAGGGTTGAGCATAAACAAGACTATTTCAAGAGTGGAGAGATCTACTTGCATATTAGGAAAGATTATTCTATACATACATTTACAGGAAATTATTCAGACTGATTTTTTTTTTTTTTGTTTGAACGTGAGGTGGTAGAGAGGTTTGGAGAGTTGTGGTGGATAGCTATGATGTTTAGGAGGTCTTTATGGCCAACTTGTAAGGTGTTTTGTTGGTTCTGTGGTTTGTTTGTTTTGTGTTTTTTAGAGAAGGAAAACCTTGATACATTAAAATATAGGAGTATAGTTGAAATTAGCTTAGGCACAATTTTTCTCACTAAAAAGATATTCTTACCTTGTAACTAATGTCATGTGGTTTAAAGGAATAGTGAGAAGGTAAGTAATTCTTTCACAGCAGTAATTATTTTTGCCCTGAGAAGCTGTGAGGGTTAAATTGTTAGCACACAATTTTTTTTTTTTGAAATATGCATGTGATATATCAATGACCTAATACATTCCCCCAAGGAGCAATTTGGTTTTTAGCTTTTTAACTACTTTTTTTTATTATTTATATTGAGGAAACAATCAAACTCTCATCTGGGACTTTTTTTCATTGACATCAGTATGATTGCTTTGGGCTTTTATAAAGGAGAATTAATTAACGGCACTGATTTATGATTGAATTGGATTCAACTTCGGTGGCTAAAGAGGTTACTGCTGAGGTGATAACCTCAGCTCCTCAGAACCTGACCAGAGCCACGAACCAGGGACCCGTCCTGCTGCAGCACATAGCCCAGCGCATTAGCATCGATGGAAATCAGTGGCCGCTGGAGTTCATACACCATGTGGTGAGCTGTGATGGGCCAGGAACAGAGGAACTACCTCTTCTGCCACCACTGTACCAGCGACTTCTGCCAGAGGGTGGGATGGCCATTGGGAAGCAGTAGCTTTTTCAGTGGTCCAGAGCCTACAAATCCCCTTCTGTGCCTTACCACCTACCTACAGTGTGAAAAGCTGGATATTACATACCAGACTGAGCTGGATTTTTCTTAGACTCCTGCATCTGCTAGGCTGGGCTAACGCAACTCATCTGGTTGATTTCAGGAGGGGTTTTGTGGATGTTTATGTCGTGCAAGACAATAAGCTAAATTCTGTATGATTTTACTTTGAAATAAGCCAGGCAAAAGACACTCTTCCCAGCTCACATCACCATTCCCCACACAATAAGCATTATACACACAATTTTAACTCAGAGGTGGGAAAAGAGCCAAGATCAAGTTCCCAAGGTATGCAAAACCTGACTAAACTGGAGCATAATACAAGAAAAAAATGATACACGCAGATGTGAATTCAGCTGATCTTCAAGGGGACATTTGCTTTTGCAATCCTATTCTCATCTCTACATCTGCTGGTGATTAAAGCCTAGACCATGGTAGCTACTGCCAGTAAAAGAAAAGCCTAAATTTAAAGTAGTGTCTCCAACAGAGGCAAAATTGAAAACAACGTGCTAGTGTCTGGTTGTTAACACCTTAGACAGAGACCAGAAGTACAGCTGGAGAATGTTTTCAAGTGAAGAAGAGACTTTCATTGCAGAGGAACATCAAAAAAAGCGCAGTTCAATGTCAGTCAAAGTTAATTGTGAATTTGTGCAAAGTTCAGTGAAGAAGGTTCTGCAGATTTGCTTGGAAGAAAACAACATGTGATTACATTCCTCAAATGTTTCTATTTTTGTTGAAAACACAAGTTAAATATCTTCATAATGTAGCAAGAAAAAGACATCTAAAATAAACTAGATGGCTTGGGTACTTTTGAAGGAGCAGACAGAGGGACATTTTTTCCAACAGCTTTTGTTTTTAGACTTTGACTTGTACACATAGAAAGTACCAAATCGCTGCAAGTTGTACTCCTTTGCCATGCATCTCAATTTCTGACACTTCTATATGATACCTACACAGCTATTTATTATCTTAGCTGAATTTGGCCCAGAAACTTCTACAGGAGACATCTACCTGATGCCTGCAGACTGCGTTTGATCTCATACCTGCCTCACAGGCATTTCAGTACGAATACAGAATGGCAAAACCATACAATGTTCCTATAATCAGGTATCTTACAACATTTGTAACCATTACTGAGCTGTAACTTCAGAATCGTATCACACAGAAGCAACAGACTCACCCAGGAGAGCATCCTCCATTGTTCTTCCTAGTTTATGCTGGTTTCTCTCAGGAATTCCGATCAGGTGTGGGATCGACTTGTCATCCTCTTATTCCTAAGCGCAGTCCTACCTCTGCTTACTGACACTGGGAAGAACCAAGTGGGTGAGACACGACCTAGTTCTAACTCAGGAATGCCCGAACCACCATGAGTCTGTCCACTTTTGACAGCCTTCTCCAAACTGTAGTTAAGAACCATTCCCCGTGTAGCCTGGTGTGACTCACCAAACTTAGTACCACTCAGGCCATGGGATTATTTTTAATTGAAAAAATCTTTAAGGTTTTACTGCTTACAGAAGGGCTGCACCCGTAGTGATCATGTTTATATCTGCAATAAGTGATGATGCAATACTTACTGCTTGCCTAGCAAATGGGGAGAGCTGCAAGGAGTGGCACTTCATTTCTTATTTTGGTTGTGAGTCATCAGCTCTTACCTAAAATACTAAGGTTAGGTCTCCCCAGCAAACTAAAAATTGCTCTAATTGGGAAGGAGAAGGAGAAGTAGTCAAGCCTGGAGAGAAGGCTTAAATTAATAGTTATGAGGGGTTTGCGTAATCCCCACGTTAACCAAGACAAAACCCCTAAAGCAGATGATATTTTCCTTCTCTACAGCATGTGTGAAGTTTGGTGAAAAAAGCAGGGACTCTACTGGCTTAGAAAGGCCATCAGGGCCACGCACACACCCATGACTCACATCTCACAGGATCAGAAAACTTTGTGGTTTAAGCTGTATTCTTTCCTGAAAAATTAAGGCTGCTGTTTCCATCCCCCATCACCTAAGCTGCAGGCAATTACAGAAGTTACTTCTAGAGTTGCTAATTCTCAGGCTTCTAGAAATAAGTTACCACTATTCTGAGGAGGGGAACATACTCCTGGTTGCTAGAGAAAACCCCTGCAAGGTCTGCTGCTAGTACAACCAGCTCCTCCACAGCACAGACCTATGCTGAGCTGGGAGAGAGGTGGGAAGGCACGCTGATTTATACCTTCTGAAGAGCTGACCCAGAAGCTGGAGTAAATGGGCTTGATCTAGCAATTCCCAAACCCTCACACTGCAGCAGTATTAACGATCAATTAGGAGGCACTTTGTTTCCATGCGGCAGCAGCAATAGCTTTAGCCCTCCCCTGAAAGGGCATGGCAGGGCAGAGGGCAATAGCAGAGCAGGGAGGTGGCAAAATAAAGTGGGGAGAAACCAGGGACTTTTAGGAACCTCACTGCAAATCTTGTAACAAAATGCAATTGGACAGGAGGGACTTGGTTTCAGATGTAATGTAAGCTAAATAGGTGAAAGAGTTCTCTTTAACATGTCATCATTAATTTAAGCCAAACTTAATTAAAAAAATAAACTGAAACAGCTGGGTGTAGGAAGTGGCTGGCTGACCTCAGTGCTGGGGCCGTTTTCCTTTTCTTCTTTTAAACCATTGTTCATCAGCTTCTGCTTAAAGCAAACCAGAACCATCAGACTAACCACAATCAAAACCATAGGGTTTGCTTGCAGCTGATACGTTTCTCTGTGTTATGACATCCGTTAAAAGAAAGAAAGAAACGAGCATTGTCGCAAAAGCCCTCTTACACATCTGCATGGTGCCATGCTATGTTACCTGAACGAGAGGGCCAGTGAAAGTCTCAAAAGCATCTTCTGTTCCAAAGAATCCTTGAATGTGCTTATGACATAGGGAAAATGCGATTTTTTCTCTTCATT
This sequence comes from Microhierax caerulescens, assembly GCA_035590215.1. Lineage (NCBI taxonomy): Eukaryota > Metazoa > Chordata > Aves > Falconiformes > Falconidae > Microhierax > Microhierax caerulescens. The sequence continues at coordinate 44,116,833 of JAVJGJ010000062.1, forward strand.
CTACATAAACTTCTGAGTAAAAGCAAAAATACTGCTTCATCCCTGCCTCTTACCCTTGCTATCCTCTGCCAGGTTGAGATGAATAGTAAGCTCTTTGAGGTAGGTACCATCTTACATTATGTGTTTTCAGAGCTGCTCCCCCTACATTTCTACCTGGTTTATCTGTGCAAAAATGCAGTACGGATACATGCTAACAACAGAAAGGCAGCCTACTTCAGCTCCAGATGGAAAATCGTGAGCAGCTCCTCTGGTGGGTAATTAAAGAGCATTGTACAAAACATCTAATTTACCTGATTCCCTAATAGTGGGAAATCCACAAACCTGCCACGAAAACTTTCTGGTCTTAATGTTACTCTGCTAGTCCAGCCCAGTGGTGAGTTCATTCCTCGTACAGCTACCACGGTGGAGCCCTCTCAGAGCGAAGATCTACTTCTGGCTCACCTACTATCGATTTGCTGTTGTAGGATGTCCAACAGAACATCTGTTTCTATTTGAAAATACCACAGTGTTATTGAAACTCATCAGTTCTGCAGTAGGAGGAGGCTGCTAACACAAAGCTCGCTCCTGTACACTTCAAATACAGATCAAGTGATAGCTTCTGAGAGAAGTTATTCCACAAGTAATCAATTACCCATGTGAAGGAAACTAGTCTCAGCTTTTTTCTTAGCTGATAGTCATCAGTGCCCTAAAGCACATCCTTTCACCTCAGTGGGACTTACTAATATTAATGATTAATTAATAATATGCTTAAGGCCTGTATTCTGAGAGTCTGAGAGGCTGATATAATGTAAAAATAACCATCCTACCTTTGCAGGGCTCACTTAGCTGAGTTGGAGCAGGCATCAGAAAGTCAGTCAGGAGCAGTTATGTTTTACCACACAGAGGACAGAACTTAAAATACCACATAACACTGCACACAAAAAGCAGGATGGACTAATGTAATATTTCTGTGGTAGTGAGAGACCTTAGAATCATTCACGATGGTAACAAGACAGTGGTTACACCCCAGCTGCCGCTGCGGAGGGGAGCACTGGTGTATGCACAGGGGCCAGGCACAGACAACAGGCTGCAATGCTTTGTGGTGTCTCAGTAACATATTGCCACACTTCAGAATTTCTAAAGAAAATTCAAACCAAATGTCCCAATTTGCAAAACTTTGATTTTATTTCAAAGTCTATTTTTTTTTCCCCTGTTCACTTATCGTGTCTGGATTCCCAGTATCACTGTAGCAAAGCAGTGGTTTCTAGTGGTTTTGTGCAAGTTCTCCATCCCTTTTAAATTAGTCTAGTTAATGCATTTTTATCTCAGTGACACTTGTCCTCCCAGCCCACTGCCATGAGCTACCAGAGTTGTCTAATGGCTTTGAAAAACCTACTGTCATATCTGGATCATTTCACACATTCAAAAGGACCATCCATCAATTCACTGTTAAAAAAACCCACATCAAACTCAAACCCGTGATAGTTCTGTCTGCAGAAAGGAAATGGTGATCTGCCCATCCACAGGATTAAAGTCGCCCCGTTTCTTTCTGTTCTGGTTAACTCCTAAAAATCAACTATAATCATTCTGGATACGCTCTGAAACATGCAAGCCTGGGCAGTGGGTTGTGATGATGGAGACAGGAGCTTGTGCTGTAAAAGGCAAAGCGTTCCTCACCCCGGCACCTGGGGACGTCCCACCACCACCGAGGGAGCACTAGCTGCTGGAGCTGCCAGGCTGGATCACTGCTGCACCAGTCCCAGTGCTTCTGTCCCCTTGGTGGCAACGGCAGGAGCTGGGATTTAAGCCCCCTGGAGATGTTGGTTTTGCCTGGCCCTTGCTGCAGGGGAGCCAAGGAACCGTGAGATGAGTGGCATGAGCTGCCTTCCCAGGCTCTGCCAACCCAGGGCTGTTGGAGCAGCGGCAGAAAAAAAGCAACCGTGGGATTTTTCTCGAAGAAGCTTTGAAATCAATGTTCCAGTAAATCATCATGTTGTTCCAGGAAGAAGCAATTCATTTGTTTTACTCTTTGACCTGTAAAAAATGCAAAAATTGCCGTGGAATTTACTCTGTGGTGACACGTTCTAGCAATGGAGCAGTCTCCATTAGTGCTGGTGTTTTCCTAATTACAGCTATAAATAAGAGTTAACCTCCATCCTGATTCAAAATGGATTCCACAGACTGTCAGGTGTGCAGGTGATGCAAAGCAGAGAGATGAACGCAGCAGCATTTGCATCAGCATATTGACTTACAACTCGGGGGTTAATTATTGCATTCTTTTGCCACGTAGCGGGGCAGCCGTTTTTAGCTGTTTCCAAAATGCTAAAAATAAACATGACAGCTTCTCATTAGATTAGAATAGACAAGCTGCTTGAATCAACAATGAAATTTTATTAGGGATGCTCAAGTATAAAAACAAGAGCTTTTCATTTTGATATTGTATACTCTACACTGCATTGATTTGCTTTTATTGATTTTTAATAAAAAAATGTAAGTGTTTTTCCAAATGGTGTAAATTAATTGTTACTGCGCCACAGAAAACAGAAGACTGCACCACAGTAATTAACATTTCCTGGCAAGGCGTCTAGGCAAGCTTGCTGCTGAAATGGGCTTTAAAGCATATTTTGACAGTACCACAAATGCTAGCATATGCCTGTGAGGTGGCGATGCGGCAGGCGTGGCGATGTGGCAGGCATAGCAATCACTGTAACGACTTGGAGAGAAGCAGGCGCTCTCCTGGGTGCAGAAGACCCTGTGTCCGTGAGCTCAGCGTGGGGATGAACGGGCTACCAGCCCTCCTCAGATGATGTTTCCGCATGTCTGAGGGCAGCTGTGTGGCTGAAAGCTACAGCGTGCCATCCGTGTACCAGCTACTACTGTCACCAAACTGCAGAGGCATAGCCACGATAGTTTCTGTTGCCTTTATTCCTTGGCATCCACCCGTTACTTTTTGTCATACCTGAGTTGCCTTCTTCAGGTCCAGGGGGCCGCTTGGTTGCGTGGAGCACACAGAGATGCTCATGCCTGGCTGGAGCTTCTAGGGGCTGCCATGGGCTAAGGAGCTTGGTCCTACCAAACAAGTGGAGATGAAAAGCACATAGAGCAGGTACCTCCAGCACAGAAACCAAAGAGAAGTGTCTCTACCACCACGAGGCACCTGTAGACGACTTCAGCTAAGTTTGGTAGAATGAAGTCAGTCAATCCAACTCCTAAAAGATTACAGTTAAGAAGGCAAAAGAAAAAAAAAAAAAAGGGCACCTGCTTTCTATGCAATCAGTAAGGAGAGGGAGGCACAGATAAGTGAAGTTTAATTAGCAGCTGGGAGATGAATACTATCATGTTAGCTGCTGCAACTTAAACACAACACAACCCTTCTTATGAGACCATCTAAGTTACATACCAATTATAAGCTACATGTTACAAGAAAGGAAGCTCTCCTTAAATAATTTAAAACACATCAAGTGATAGTGATAAATCAATTAATAAAAAGGAGAGCTCTATGTACCTTTTTTTTCCCACAACCAATTCTTCTTGTTTTGTATTAAGTAAGTTAGAAGAAAATTTTCATCAAGTCAAGAATGTTTTACCTTTGCAAAATGGTTCCAGATCAGTTCATCAGTAAAAATACAGGAGCTGGTCTGTGTATAGCCTCTGGCAGGGTGTAGAAACTGCTGGTGAAGACTCTCCCTGTGACTGGAAGTAACAGGGCATGTCTGCATTCAAAGGAAACTCAATACAACTAGAGCATCTTTGCAGGGAAGGGGAGCTCAGAACAGCACTGGCTGCTGTAACCATCCAGGTCTTCAGGCTCACAGCTGAGCACAGCCAAAGCCCACCCTCAGCCTCAGGAATCATCCCTCTGCACCTCGGGCACCTGGTGTACATCTCCTTCCCAACCTCCTGTGCCAGGGACGACCAAGCTGTTATTAACATCTTGTTTGCTACTCGTCAGGTGAAGACCCTCTGTCTAGACAGAAGCTGAAAGACATTTAATAACTGAGCAGAAGATTGCTGTAAAGGTGTTTTCTTTTCATTTGAATTGATAAAAAAGTGCAAATTGGTAGTGCTTGATGTTTTGTTCACAGAGGCAGGGGTAACATGAACAGATCAATCTGGTCTTTCACCAAAAGTGTAAATAGAGCTCAGGTTATTTCACTATACTCCATCCAACCGCTGTCTTTCTCTCTTGTGCAGATCTCCACGTGGGGATCTTGTTTGGCACGCACATCAGGCTCAAAAAGACTGTCCGTATGTTAGTTACCTTTTGGTACATTTCATCTATGGAGCAGCAATCTTTTCATAAGAGCATCAGCATGGTTCAGCTATCCAGAGCAGAATTCAGCTTGGAGGTGTGCTAGAGGCTCCTTTTTGAAGTTTCTATTAAAAGTGTTTCAATAATTTTCAACAACTGAACTAGATTTTTGTATCAAAATAAAATTCTCTGGCAAGGGAGTACCTTGCTATATAATCCTCCTATCATCAGATGTTAATTTTTGCATATGAAGGGCAGTTACTGGTGTACACGCGTACCCAAGTAGCTCTGACATGCTGCTTGTCATTGTTTAGAGATGATCTCAAATCAAAGACTCAGATTCCCAAACATTGATATTTCAGATCGATTTAGAAATAAAGGAAACCCCCCCCCCTTTATTCCATCAAACTGGTCTTTATATTAGTAAGATTAGTTACAATTAAAAATACATTCTTTACGAATACCATTTTCTGCTCTCAGTCAATTTTCCAAAAGTCCTGCTACTGGGTGAGTAACTCAGCCTCAGACCTGAGAAGCGTGGGGTATGTGAGCAGCTGGCACAAATTAAAGGAGTTGTGCTCTATTATGTCAGCTGAGAATTTGACATTCAGATTTTTCTCTCTGTTTTCATATAGCTATATTTGACATCAGGGGCCTAAACCTGAGAAATTAGCCACCGAACACTCACCGGTACCGGTGGAAGACTGAGATGGACAGGACCACCTTCAAACAGGCTTGATGGAGTTCATCTGTCACAAAAGTGACAAAAAGACTTATCAAGCACATGAGCAAGAGACCTGTATGGCAAAAGCAGAGCAATGGGTGCTTCTAACTCCACTTGGTAGAGACCTGCATGGTCACAGCTTGCTTTAAAGTTTGGGAAATTGTAACCAAATGGGCTGGTACGAAATATACCTATGCCGTTAAGTGGATTAAGACATTGAGGTCTTAAAGGTTTTGTTACCCTTATGGTGATCTCCAGGAGAAGGAATGTTTGCCTGCGGAGGAGATAAGACAGAAGAACTTCTCTGCTCTTGTACTGTGATTCAGTGGTCAGGAGCTATTTCCACTTCTGAAAAGTTCAGGTCCAACAAAACCCCTCTGGCAGCCTTAGCTGGTGACTTCACGATGGCCTCCGATGAAGCCTTCTGCTTGAGCTAGGACGTGAATTGAAACAATCTGGGAAAGAAAAACATTGAGTCAGAACTCACGAGAAGTAGGAATTTAAAAGTCCTCTCCCACCCGATGCATTTTAACGAATGCATAGTTACAGGGTGACTATGTTATCTCACTTTTCTTGTGTCATTAACTGAGAGTTTAAAAAAAGTGTCCCCGCAGAAATCTTATTCATATGTTTTATTATATGCTCCAGCACGGGCACCACTTTAGTTTAATGGTATGTTGGATGATGGTACAGATTTATAGCCAAAGGTTTACATCACAGACAGCTGGAATGAATAACAATAAATTAATTTAAAGTGCTACAAAAGTGCTCCCCATAGTATGCAGTGCTTATGTGCTCAAGGCTAATAATTTATAAATGCACGTCTTTTATAATCCTGATCTAAAGTCCTGAAAGCAGCTAGTTAAAAAGCAGTCACATGACATAAATTATTTTTATTAATATTTCAAATGCATGATTAGGGTGGGCACCATGGTCATTAGCATTAGATAGCTTTCATTTATGACCAAGTGCAATGAAGCAATAGCCAGAGACAGAGAAACCAGCTAAGCGATGGCACAACAACCATTGGGAGGCCAGGGGTGGTCACACGCTGCCTCTTCTGCCGCGTGGTTTTTATGGGCTAGTAATGACCACAGCTACGGCTGGCCCCCTTCCCTTGGCTGGACTCTTGTGTTTATCCCACTAGAGACTCGCGAGGCCGGCAGAACAAGCGTACGTGCCGTGGGGTGCAGGCAGAAGCAGCTGTGCTCCTCCGTGGGGGTTCCCTTCCATCCCCGGCTGCGGACCGGCAGCAGCACGTAACGCAGCGAGGGCACTGGCTGAAGGATGCCGTAATGACTTCCCTCGTTACATCAGCAGCGCTAATTTGAACGCTGAGCTAATGTTAAACTTTCATCCAAACTCTGTCTTGGATAGGGTAGGTTACTTGAAAGGACTTGAGAGGATTTGAGAGGACACCACCACTTCTGGCTGTCAGGAGATTGGGGAGAAGCCGTGCCTGCAGGCGAACAAGCGCTTGAGGAAAAGCATTGCACGGCTGGGGATGAAGCCAGGCCATAAGCTTCCTTTTTGGGGCAAGGGACTATTTTCTTTTTGCTAGTGTAACTCTACAACTAGCTGCAGTCTTCTCTGGTGAAAAGAGATGGGTGAGGGTAAAAGACTGTCCAGCTCAGCTAACTTGGGTAATGTGGCATCTTTTTCCCCAGTGCAGCTCTCGGTCGTACCTCGCTGCAGGGATGTCACTTGTCTTAATACCACTCTTATTTTCTCCTGGCAAATTTGGCTGCCTCTCCCTTTTCTTGGTAAAAATAATTTACTTCTTACATGCAGAGCCATTAGGCTGAGGTTATAGAAGGAGTCTTTCATGCTGAAAGAAGGATCATGAATAATTTCTGTGTCTCATTCTGGGCCATTGCCATATATTAGACTACATATTTGAATCTTGGCAGACTGAAAAAATATGCACCACAAGCAACCCCATTCACATCAGTACTTCTAGCAAAGCAAGCGGAGTGAGACACAAAGTGTGCAGGAGTATCATCGTCTGGTCCCTCCACTCCTTCTTAAAAGAAAAAAAAAAGCTCTTTCTGCACGACACGGAATGCAAACCTCTGAGTAACAATTTGCATTTTTTATTTTTTTTTTTTTCATATCACAAACCTCTGCAAATTCATACACTCTCTCCTCTTCCTTTCTGGCTTTCTTTGAAAGTACTTTGTAATGTAACACGTTTTTCCAGAGGTCAATGGGGGCATATTTGCATTTTGATACATTTTAAATTTTTGCCTCCAGCACCCCACTCAAATGCACTGTGCTAATCAGAGGCAAGTAATGATCTAGATACTTGAAGCGGGTGACTAGGCATATGAAAGCACCTTGAAATGCAAAATTAAGTGGGAGAGTAATACACGGAGAAAATAAATAAATAAGAACAAGGTGATGAATCTGGCAGCAGCAGTTTGGCTTTGTAAGCTGAGGGTTCTGCTGGAATAAGCAGCTAATGTGTTTGTGCGCACCGCCAAAGTGATAAGGAGATTCAGGGGACTCCTGCGCCAGCGGCTGCGCTGACGGACTGCGGGTTCCTCTCCGCGTGTCACTCGTACGTCAATATACTCAGATGGTGCATAAGGATTTCTGAGGGCTTTTTATACCCTTAGCCATACCTTGTGTTCTGAACAACCCAAATCCAAGATTAGGCAGGATCTAGAAAAATGGGGCAGTCCCCAAAGCATGGGTTTATCCGTGTGGAAGTCTTTTATTTTTAGCACTGGTGATCGGTTTACACTCAAATATGCCTGCCCCAAGGGGGGCAGAGGGGCATGGGGGAGAGACACACACACACACACATCCCAGAATTCAAAAGATTAAATAATTTTTATTTTTTTTTAAAAGCATTAATATCTGTGACAGAGTTACAAGTAAACATGAGCGTTTCCTCACTAACCACTGCATCAGAAGAAAAAAACCTGAGAAGCAGATGCTGCTCAGGCAGTGATGAGCCAAGTAGTGCGCACGGGCAGAGGGATGGAGATGCAGCCGTGAAGTGCACGCACGGGGAGAGGGATGGAGATGCAGCTGGGCAGTGTGCTCGGGGAGAGGGATGGAGACGCAGCCATACAGTGTGTGCATTGAGGCACCGTGGTGAGTGCGTGTGTGGCTGCAAGCAGTGGCCAATGTGCCTGCATGCGACAATGACACACGAGCAAAACCAAGCTGCTCCGGTGAGCATTTTGTATGCATTCTTAAGAGAAGGCAATGAGAAGCAGCCAGGGGAGAGAGACTGAAAAGAGGACGTAGGAATGACCAGGTAGTTTGTGTCTGGGCTAACAGCAGCGCGAGGTAAGAAATCCAGGCATCAGGGAAATCATTTAAAACCATATTGATTTGCTTTGGAGGTGAGAAAAAGCAGATGCACTCAGCCATTGCTCTGACAGCAGCTACAGTTGCTTGATTTTACTTATTTTTGTGTTTTTAAAGAGTTTCGTTCACAGAAAGCCCGCGCCGTAAACCCGCACCAGCCTGCACCCACCTCTCCCCCAGCACCAGGAGCTGGGGGCAAAGCCTGCCTGTGGCCAGCCAAGTGGAAAGAAAGAGGGAGAAAAGAAGGAAGGAGGGAGGGCAGGGGATCAATGGCTGAAATGCAGCGGTTCTTGCCATTTCCCATGAGCTGGGAGTGTTTAGAGACCACTGGGTAGAGCAGGAGCAGGGCCCATCCATCCACATCCATAGACAACAGCCCTCCATCCGTCAGGAACGCTGCCCGGCCGCTGTCCCCAGCAGCACACAGAGCAAGGCTGCAGGGCAGAGAAGGATCCGACTCTGTGTGGTGTTGGTCCTTGCATCTAGAAAAGAGGGGAATTAGACACGACATGGGAAAACAACAGGTTTTAATATTCTGTAGGAAAGCCTGTGTTTTGGGGGAAAGAGAGAAAGGGGTTTGTCTACGTGGAAATACTGCCGGGTGTTGCCTGCCCTGCTTCCAGAGAAGAAAGCCCAGCGTCTGGCTGGGGCTTTGCTCTTCAGATTTGGGCAGATAGCTTAATTCAGCCGTTCCCTCACATCCCTGTCCAATGATACAATTATAGAATTAATACAGAGACACTGTGGCCAAGATCTTCAAAATATAGCTTTTGCTGGGAGCCAGACAGCTGTGAGAGTCTGGCCTAGGTGACTTATCCTCAGTTGCAGTGAGCCTGGCCCCCAGCTGAGGTTTCGGAGTCTTCCTCAGGTTCAGATTCCTCCTGTGCAATCAGCTCACTCACAGTGAAAGGCAGTTTCAGATCTACAAAATTCAGTTCAAGCTTCATGAATAGTTACAGCTATGTGGTTCAACGTTTTCTAACATTAAAAATTCTCATTTTCCATTTAAAAAGGAGCTAGACTTCCCAACAGCCAGGGTGAGGGATGCTCAGGAAGTTTTCCTTAAGGAGACGAAATGGTACTGGTTTATTTCATCTGAAATTAAATTTGGTGTGGTTTTATATTCCTGGAAATAAAAATTAGGTGCACTACTGACTTAAACCCCAATTACTTTCATAGCTCTCCTAACCACCTTAGCTACTGCCCCATCCTTCCTGTTTTTTACACCAAGAAGCTCAAGCGTAACCACATGGGGATGCGTGCGTGCTTGCTCACTGGCTTGCTCTTTCCTGAACATCTGCTGAGCAGTGTCTTATTTGTATGAATTATGAGTTTGACTTTAAAGCAGGTCAGAAAATTTCCATACGAACAGTTTTCCTAAAGAAAACAGCTTTCAGGTAGATGGAGTTCTTTGAAAAAATATAAAATTCCTTTTTTTTTCCATAGAAAGTGGGAATTCTGTTCAAAATTTAATATACACTTCACTGAAGATGCATGAAAAAGAGTAGAAATTTTCTTATTGCAAATGAAAAAACTTCCACTATGTTTTCAGTGAAAAAATAGTCAAGCGATGTCCTAACTGGCACTAATCCATGTTTTATATCTGTTACACTGATGAGCATAAATCCGGAGTAACTCCCTCGGCCTCACTGAAGTTACTTTGATTTATACTGTTGTAAATAAGATCGAAGTCTGTGTGGTTGGTTCTTGTGATGAATATCTTTGCCTTCTAGGTACGTACATACAGGAAAAAAAAAAAACCAGCAAAAAACCCACCCCAAAACCCGTGAGGCTTGATGGATTCTGGATCAGGGCTGTTGTGAAGAGTTCTAACTCCCTGTGGATTTGATTTCAGTATCACTGGTCAGAACGTGTCAAAATGTGGGAATTTTAATTAAAAGTAAGAACATACAGCCAAATATTTAAAAATAATTTACAACTGTATTTTTATCAGCTATAATTTGAAAATGATCAGTGTTACACAGAACACTGGCTCAATTTTAAAGGGTAGGTCTGTTTCTTCCAGTAAATTAAACATTTATCCTAAAATATCTTTATATCTGACAACAGATGTGTTTAAGAGCATCACAGCAATACTGAAAAGTCTTCGTAAGTCTTTAGCTTTATTTGTAGAGCAATATATTTTATTTTTCACTTGTTAAAAAAACCACACTTTGTTTCAGAGAAAGAAACAATAATTGCCACAAGACAGGGTGAGTGCCCCACCTTCAGAGAGCCTCAAGGTGTTCCCACTGAAGCCAAACGCAGGGTACAAAGCGCAGTGCCAGGAGTACTTCAGGGTCTGGGTTATGAGCTGCTGGTACTTCCACTGCAGGGGTTCAAGTGGAGAAATTAGGTATTGATATGCAAATACTACATTATTTTTATTTTTTAATATTCATCTGGTTTGCAGGCCAGATCATTTCATTTGGAAGTATCAATTGAAATGATCACGACTGTTGTGCTGCTTTAGGTTGACCTTGGCGGGAACCCTTGCAATCAGCTTTTAATGCTTTTTCAAAGTAGTATGAAATTTTTTTGACCTGACAAATAACTAATTGTGGGTAATTCTCGTTTCCAAGGCAAATAAAGTGAAGAAAACAGGATGAGGGCAAATTTGTCCTTGGTGTAAACTTGCTGACTTCAGTGGTATTACACTAGAAATAGTTGTGGAGTAGGATTTCTTATGCAAACAGTTACGCCAATTGTGTTAAATAAGAAAGTACCTTAAATCATGCCTTGGGCAAAATAGCTCGGTTAATCCCAAAATGTTGTTGCAAGAAATTTCCTTCCTTTCCCCTGTGTTCTAGGGGAGCTATAAGGCACATTGCATAGTCAAGTTTTTCCAAAGAATTTAAATGATTTCTTTTCTTGTTTCAGATCAACACGCTATTTTTGTGAAGCATTTTACTGGTTAGTTTTCAATTCTCTCCCTCCCAAACCCCACAACCACAAACCAAACAGACTTACAGGGTTACTTAATGCAAAACTTCATGGTTTTGCCAGTCAGCTCTTGCATATGTTACAGAAAATACCGACTCCGCTTCCCTGCCTGTAAGCACCTAAAATAATCTGGCCCCCATTTTAAATCTGCTTGTATGAAGTCAGTGGACATTTTCCTAGAGTTACCTGAGCATTAAGTAACACAGCTGTCCAGGAAAAATAATTTTTTAAATTTCAACATATAATAAATAAAAAAAAAAAAAGAAGTGAAAATGCCCAGTGTAATGAAATGTCGGCACTGTTTGCATTGACTCAGTCAGAAGTTAAGTACTTTCACTTTTCTGCTCTACACTTTCTAAAATCATATGAGAGAAAATAAACACGGGATGACAATATAGAAATAAACCCCAAAACATTTCAGAAAGATCTCTGCTGTTATTTTTTTCCCCGTAATTGACATATGCAGTGGTACATTTTTTTGACAAAGTAATATCTACAGGCAAAAAGGATTCTGTCAAATAATTTTCAGCCAGCTTCCATAAGCAACACTGCTGTGAAAAAAAAAACAAAACCCACCCACCCACCCAACCAGCACCAGGATTTTTATTGTATCCTGCTTTATTTCAGAGCCCAGCGTTCCCGTGCTTTGTGCCCATGCCCGTTTGCGACTAACCCTAGAGCCGCACAGTCTGGGCCTTGCCGCGGGGCTGAGCCATCGCTTCCTTTCCTAGGAACTGCTCTCCTTTCTGAAGGTGGCGGCTTCCAGGTGAGCAGGGCAGCCTGCACCTCGTTCCCTTCACAGCACTTCCACGTGCAAAGCAGCACCCACAAAAGGCCACCCTGCCCTGCCAGCCCCGTGCAACGCCGGCGGTCAGAAACGCTGCTGAGTAGGGGTGGCAGGAGCTGGATCTTAAGGGTTTGCCCCCTCCCAATCGCTCGGGTTCATTGATTTCTCTAATGAACTGTGCATTCCACTTCGCTGTTATTCCCAATGATCCCGTTTAATCTCAATGACAGGGCCAGAGATAGGAAGGCCTTTGCTTGCAAACGGCTTTTGGCAAGCCCTTCTGTTCTGGAGGGGCTCTTGGGTATCCCCGAGTACGAATCCAGAGCTATTTGGCTGCAGCTTCCTCTCCTCACTGGCCTGTTTCCATCTACCTATTCAGCCTCTCTTCCTTCTCCCTTTCAATGGAGCCTTCCAGCTCATCTTCAGAGGTCTGGAGCTGCAGTCCTGGCTGACAGTCGTGCCTGTAAAGCTGATTTATTTGGCCAGCATGTCACTCACTGTGCCAGGGAAGAGGCCGGCTGAATGGTGAAGCTGTTAAGAAACTAATTGCGTGATGCACTGCAGTTACAGGAGAGTCTTTACTGTTTGCTTCATCTAGTCACATTTGCCACCAAGGATCTTCCTTGTTTGCCCCTTTCCCATGGTTTGAATTGGAAGAATACCAGATTTACACCAGGGATGGGCTTGGCTGATTAGCTCCCAAGCCTTTATCGTTAGCTTGTAGGTACCTTCATTGGGTAAAAGACTGAAGTACTGTCACTGCTGTGAGTGTTTCCTTGCTTTCTCATCTCGGACTGGGAGGCTTTGAACTTGCCGAGATCTAAGTTCAGCCCTCCGTGCTTGTTCTGCTTGTGTTGATGAAGTCACTAATCCCTAAATGAAGGGCAGGGAGCTGCTGGGGTTAGCAATTTCATCATCTTTAACAGAGAAAACAGAATCAAACTCACAACACAGATGAGTTCACGAGAAAATTATTTCCCTCTGCCTTGCTTTCAAATGCCTTTTGGAACGGTGGGTCTGGACTAAAACCTTGCGTTGCAAAATCCCAGCCTGTGGGAAGAGCAAAGTCAGGGAAGAACTCTGTGCCATCGCATCACCTTTAATTAGGTCACGCTCAGCTCCTTTGCAAGCAAACACCTTGTTAGGCATTTACCTAACAGGAAAGCAGCCATACCACTGCTTGCCCTTGCTGTTTCTGCCTTGGGGAAGAAGTGTTGGTAAAGGGTGGACCTAATGATAAGCTAAATGATTCCCATCCTCAACCCCCAGCCACCGTGGGGCTGGTGCCCACCACTTTTCCCCAGCCATGGGTGCCCTGGAGTAGCACCAGAAATGTCGCCTCAAATAGTTTGTCACTTTGCTCGTAACTCAGAGCTGATGCTGCTTCCATGTAGTCGGTGATCACATTTTTCATTTGAGAGGATTATGTTGACTTGGCTTATAGGTACCGGGTTCAAGTCAACACTGACTCAAACTAGCCAAGCTCGAGGTGAAAACTTTGAGTGTCTCCTGATTTCCAGGACAAAGCTACTGCCTGCCTCCTGGGAAATGCGTCCTGAAGCCTGAGCTCAGGGCACCCACACTGGCACAGGGGAATGGCTGCAAATGGCATCATGGGTGCTTTGCAGAACCCTTAAAAGAACTAGTTTTAGAAGAAATTATTTAAGTTACTTTCAGATAACCTTTCCCTGTTACAAGCATATTTCAAATTTGACACGTATCATTCAGAATCCAATTCTTAGCTGGTGGTTCTCCATCTTTTCCTTTGCATATGACAGAATTACAGTGCTCACGTTGGTCCTTATGCCCTGTTCCTTTCCTCTTGAGGCCAGTGGAAAACCTCCCACTGACTTTGCCAAGCCGTGAACCAGATCTGCTAAGCTTCAGTTGGTAGGGCAATTTCCTCCCTCCTTCATGGTCTGGTTCAGCAAAGGCATATCAAAGAGCGTACTTGCAGCATGAGGAGTTGCACCCTCTCAAAAGCCAAGAGCTTCAACTGGGAGCCTGCACCAGCGGTGAGCAGCAGCAGGCGAAGGCAAACGTCAGCTGGAGCTCGACACAGAAAGTCAGTCTGTCAGCTTTGCTACATCGTCCCAAACAACTCAGAACACAACTTTTGTCAGCCAAAATCTTATTTACAGCCTCTGGCTTTTCCTGCAAGGGTAGAATAATTCTTAAAACAAGACAGACTGCAGCCTCGTCTGTCTCCTAAGGTGGCCACTAATAAGAGCTCTGCAAACCAGGCAGGTGGTTGCAAATGGCTGTCTAGTTTCTTTGTTCATTAATTTCATCCTGAGCGTGAGGAAGTTTAGCAAGTACATGCTCCTAGACCTTCCCCATGAACCTCCTCATGTAGGGAGCTGGCAGAGCTTCCGAAACCCCGGGCAATTACACCTCATCTGCAGGGCTGCACTCTTCCCAGCAGTAAGGTGCAGGATGGCTCAGCCAACAGAAATATTTACAAAATGAGATATGGTTCCAGGCAGCTTTCAGAACTTGGAACTCTGAGTAGGAAAGGTTTGGGGGGGCAAGGATTTCTGGGGAAAGTGGAAAAAAGGAAATAATTGAAACAGGATCATAAGCTGAGGCTTACTCTGACATACCAAATCATAAATCATAGCGGAGGGGCAGAGTTTGGCTGTCCTTGTGACATTGCACGTTAATGAGCCAGGACTGCTCTGTGATATTCTGCACAAACTAGACCTTGTGTGTCTCTCTTTGCCCTAAATGTGAATTTTGCAACTCACAGAGAGATTACGGATATGATAAATGGGAAAATGATGAGAAAAAGTCAGATCAGGAAGGAAACCTATATGGTGCCTGGTGGGATCATGGTAATAGATGTAGGCTTTGTGGAGCCTGAGGAGAGTCAGAGTGTTAAAGAAACACGGCAGAAATGAGCTGGTGGCCATGCCACTGCATGTGTGGCAGCTTTGAAGAAATCAGATCAATATAGTAGATTTCTTCTACAAAGTCAGTACCAAGAGTGCAAAATGAATGGACATACAGAAATCCGCTTTCCATTGCAGACTGTTTGTGTATCCCTCTCCGAGCCCTCGCACAGTGTGACCTGCACACCCTCCCCACATGCCACACTCCCCCCAAAGATGAGCAGCATTTATCTCCCGTGCACAGGTGCGTGTGTGCCTGATGCGCTTGGGCAGGGAGGGACTGTGTCCTCCTTAAAAGCAATTAGCAGCTAGCTACCCCCTTTAACATCGCAGAGCAAATTCAATCATGGAATAACTCTCCTGCAATCGGTACAATTAGCAGGAATGTGTTTGACCTTCACCTTCTCTGAAATGCTGTTCCTGGTACAATCCTGGTACAAAGTGTTGCACTGCCATTGAGAGTGACGTGCTATGAGTAACTGGATGTCAGGATCCTTGTGTGAAAACAAAGTCCCAAATAACTGGGAAGTCTTGAACCAGAAATTGGCATAATAATGGTGAAATAATTCCTATTTTCATGTTGCTTCTTTGTCGTGATACAACAATGATGCAGTGCACCACAACCCTAACCCCAAACACATTCTGTTACCTAAAATGTCTTACAAAAGCTCAGCCAAAGTTGGGGTTTGGTGGCTGCTGTGATGTGGAAATGTAAATCTCTGTTTGCACAGAGACAACATCTGAAACACTTCTCCCTGGTGCCACAAAGAAAGTGAATACCTTTTATTTCACGCATATTTTTCTTCTGGAGCAGGATTTTATTATTATTATTATTTTTTTTTTAAGGAAATGAAAACAAAAAAATCATCCACCTAGGCTTGCACTGCGTCTCTATTCATATGTAGATAAGAACTATCTATCTTAGAGCTGGGAGACTGGGATTCCTAACCAAGAAGAAAAGCGCTGTACGCCCAGCACACCTGCAGTACTTGTGTGTTGCACCCAGTCTCACCAGTGGTTTATTATGGGAACAATATTCTTATTTCCTGAGAAGGGTACGGTGATATGTGAGGCACTTACTTTTCATTAGAGGGATAAGGTCCCTTAAGCGGGAGCCAACTAGTTGTCTGTCGGGGAGCCGAGACTGAGATGACAGAGTAGCTCTCTGAGATACCATTATTCAATTATCGCTCAAAGTATTTATGAAAATACTGTATATCTTTAAATGAACGGGTGGCACAGTGCTCTGTTTTGCCTGAAAAATTTAAGTGCTTGGTTGTAGAACAAGCTGTACTTCTTTACTTAGGAATACAGCCATTTCTTTCCTTCATTATTTGTTTTTTGCCCATAAGAAACCTTGTACTTGCAGCCACACTCACACAAATGTAGTTCTTCTCCTCTTTCTCATTTTCTTTCTGCCTTTCAAAGAATCCTTTCTGCCCTGTGTCACACTGCCCCCGCTCCTTGTGTGACGTATGTACAATGACCTCTCTTCTCCACGTCATATGCGGTCTAATCCTTTTCCTCGAGCACCATTTGCACAGCAACCCTTTGCCTTCTCTGAGACAAGCACAAAACTCCCTTTCCTCCACTGTCACTTGCAGAACAATCCCTTACTTCTAGTGGCATGCAGGCGGTAACCCTTTATCTTCTGTGCCAAACACAAAATGATCACACTCTAGCTTCCCTTCAATATAAGACCGACAATGAAGCCTTTACATTAAAATCTATGAAAAACACACTGCTGCCCTTTTATTCCCAATTTATCCCAATATTAACCATCATCTGACGGGTACGAAATACCATGGTGAAAAAAAACCAAAGGATACAGCCCAAAACTTCAAGAAAGAACCCCAACTTTTTCAAGTGTTTAAAGAAAGAGACAAAAAACTGTATATGGCTATCCTAGCATTTTTCCTATTACTCTTTTTTTTTTTTTTACCTATAATTCAGAAAAAAAAAAAAAAAAAAAAGTACTTGATGTATCATTTCAAGAGCCCAGTCTCTCTGTTCCTGGAAACAGATTAATCTCTTCACAGTTCCCTACTCTTTGTGTGTGTGATAGCTTTTAGAGGGGACAGACTTGCAGGTTTCCAACTGTTTCTCGAAGTCAGATATCTAGAATATGAAGGATTTCTTTTTTCATTTGGTTTACAATTTTCTGTGATAAATGCTAAAGAAGCCTTAAACAGCTGTCTTTGAGATGTGCAGGTGTTCTCCTGTCTGTTTTGTAACAAGTTCTCCTGCGATCTTCAGCCTCATGGTTTTGCAAAGACAGACACAAAATGTGAAATGCACAGTTATTTGGTTTAAAATAATTGTTTACGCTGGACACAGCACAGCATAAAAGAACACTCCCTGCTGGTAAGGCAGCTCCTCTTGGTAACTGAAGTTTGTGGACACAGGTACTGACCATTTCTATATGAAACTCTCCATGAGAGGAGTCAGGGGAAATCAGCATTAGAGTGAATGTGAGACAAATATACCTTATTTTAGAGAAAAAGTTGCACAGACAGCCTGGGAGCAAAATAAAGTTTTTCCATTTAGCATCTTGCCCTATAATTGTCATTGTCAGATTAAAGTAACTTTCCTAATCACCACCCTCAAGTATGCTTTAATATTTTGAGAGAGATGACTTTGGAGAATTTCTTACTAGTAGCCATCAATAAGGGAATAGAAATGAAATGACCAATACATTCAAAACCAATAGACTTGGGAGCCTAAAAATAGACTCAGGTTCCTGTCACTCCTTTTTCTAGTTATTTAAATTCATATCCTCATATAAATATTTTTTTTTCTGTTCCAATACTGTAATTTTTAACAAAATTGAAAAATTGGATTAAAATGGAATATAATTGAAATGTGCTGTGTATTTCTAATGAAACAATTCACAGGCTTTAGAAATGGAACTACTGTTGCCAAAAAAGGAAGCCTGATGACTTACTTCTTTGTCATGATATTGTTGTGGCATAATACTATTAATGTTCATGCTTAATTAATATTATGCAAGACAGCTTAAGTTGAAAGCTCACTATGACATTTATAACCCACTTTTCCAAATGCATTTGCTTATGAACCCTCTCACTTACATGAGAAACTTTTCAGAAAGTGTCACATTAAATATATTAAAAGCTTTGAAAACTATAACATCACTACTCTGCTGAAAACCACCCTTAACTGTTTCTTCACAGACAGATTATTCACATACAAAAGTACGACCTTTCATATAAGTTTTTCATAATAAATGCAGTAGTTTGAAATAAAATTACTTCTTCCACAGTAATGTTTTACTGAATATGTATTCATAATTGCATGCATTCATAAAAGATAGAACAAAATGTTCTAGTAGCTGGTTGTGACACAATTGAAATTCTAATTTTAAATTAGGTCAAAACATGTAAGAAAAGGCTTCAGTGTGTGGAAGTTGAAGCAGTAATTTCTATATGACTCATTCAAATCCTACCTCAAAAGATAATTGTTATAACCATTCATAACGAGAAAGTGTATCATCTGTTTTTCAATGCTTTAGAAGTTTGTGGCAATTATTTCTCTTAATAAGATCCTTTTTTTTTTTTCTTCTTTTCAGTAGAATATTGATTAAGGACAAAGGACCACTTAAAAAGAGTAATGCTGTTATCCTTAGAGTGTAAAATACATCTTTCCCCTCTTTTTACTCCAATTCTTTACTAAAAATAATTAAGATATTTATTTACCCCCATTTTTTTTTCCTGTGGTCTAATAACTGTGTGCAATTACAATATTTCAAAATTTCAAATAGGATATTTTAATTTATTACTGCAAATATATTCAATATTTATATATATAATAAATATATAGTTCAGATAGATATATTTATATATAGTTTTTTAAACTATATATTTATATATAGTTTTTTAAACTATATATTTATATATAGTTTAAAAATGTTTTTATTCCGTCTTTAAAATGAAGAAAAATACTAAGGACCTTAAAGATCTTTTGAAGTGGAATGTCCTTTTGTGAATGTAGCTGCACTACCTGCAAATGCTCTTTTTTTTTTGCCTTCAGTCTGTTTTTCAGCTCTCAGGGTAATTCCCCTGTGCTTTGCAGCGTGGAGGAACTGTGTCGGGGCTTTCAAGTCCGTATCAGATAAAGTCAGCCAGGTGCACTACAAATACCTTTGTCCTCTGGATAACCTGCTCGCCTGCCTGCTTGCCTGAAAGGGATTAGGAAGAGCACACACGTGATCTTTTTTGCTGGCAGAGGTGAGATGGTAACCTGTGACTGAAAAGGAGCAGCAAATTGCTGTGGAGCAGAGGGAGGGCAAGCAACAGCAGTATGTACACCAGGCATGACTGTTTGCAAAGGGATAGCCGTGCCCTGGCCATAGGCTCCTAAATCTAAAGCTGGATAATGAAAACCTAACGTGCAGTAATTGGCTTTGGTGAGAACTGCTGAGCATGCTGCATTTTAAAACTGACTGTGCATAACCAGGGTGGAAATAATGTTATCCAACATCAGCTGCCTAAATCTAGCCTTATTAAATACAGCCTAAGATGTGTGTGCTTTAAGCTACTCAACTAGGCTTCTTTTACAGTCAATGAAGAGAAACAGAAACCTTGAAAAGTGTAATTCATCCTTTGCTGTGAAAGGTGTCTAACACAGGTGATTCAGCCTTTGGAGCGACCTTTCTTTCCAGAGACCTCAAAGTCAGCACAGAATTGTTAACATTTAAAGAACTTAAGTTTGATGAAAGGAATCCCGCACAAATTTACCATGGGTAATTGCTCTTTCAGTTTTTTAAAAAATATTTACTAGGTAAATTGATCTCAGATGTCAACTGTGCATATTTCAAAATCAGTATATATTTTAAGAAAAAAAAAGTTCTGAAAGACATTCTTTGGATATTCCTATTAGTAAGTCTTAGAAAGACTAAAAACTTGAGCACTAAAACTTACTAACTTGCTTTGGGGGTTTTTTCTTAATCTTAGGCTGGATTTTTGGTAGTTTCAACCTGGGGATGTAATTCTTCCTTTTTCTTTGTTTTTTTTTTTTTTTTTCTCTAGCACTACTGTCTGTGTGAATGAGATTCTGATTGCTCAGCTAAGAATTTTGCCTTATTCTACCCAGTTCTCTACTATATTGTGTTATAAGTTAAAGCTTCACAAAGATGATATAAGATAGTGATAGTATTGTAAAGATCTGATCAATAATTCACTAACAGAAATGAGGGGGGAGGTTGGCAATAATATAAACCCTATGTAAGCAGATAGTGTCTGACTGATGTAATTTTACATCCATTTTTTACAAAATAAATGATCCTCTAAGTTACAGAAAACCAGTGCAGAGTCACTCTGTCCTCAGCATGTTTTAGCATTGTCAGCTGCACAACTTCTTTGTCTAAGTGATGTCTACAGATTACTATTTTACAGATTTACTTGGTACTTTCAGATAAATCTGATTAACTAGTGGGCATTGGCCTAAGATTTCATATATTACTTCAGGTAGCTACTGCATCTTCCTAAATCACCTTAGTTTTGAATGATGACTGCATATTCTTTTGATGAAAAAAAGTTCATGTTCTGGTCATATGATGAATTTTTGTAATCTGTACAATCCAACACATCAATTAATCACTTAAATAGCCCTTTTGTATCAACATCCAGGGGTGCTTTCCCGAGGTATGGACCACGTACTTTTAAGTGATGCTAAGCCATAAGTAATGGCAACATTTGGGGGGTGGGTGGGGTGGGAAAGGAAAAGCACATTCAACAGACTACTGCTTAGATTCTGTTTCCTACAAAGCTCAGATAAGAATGTTTTGAAGAATGGATGGAACCTGAACAAAGATGCAAACTGTTTTCCACAGTACTTCCTTTATAAGCACCTGCCTTTACCTTAATGAAAGAATGGTCTAGAAACACACTTAGAATTAGTGAAAGTAATTTTAAAATTAATTGCAACACGTACTGGAATAAAACTATAGCCCTATTGAAGTTAATACTAAATATACATTAACTGCAACAAAGCCAGGAATTTAATCTCAGCACTTTTAAACTTAATCTTTCTTTATGGAGCTCTTTATGTCCTATGGATCTTGATCCACATATCAAATAGCTTGATGGCTGTCAGACAGATTATGTTTGTGATATTTATCTCCAAAGTGAAAATGAAAAAGAAAGGGAGGATTCTAGAGGAGCCAAAAAGCTAGTGATTCTTCTGTGATGCAGACAGGAGAGAAGACATGGAAAAAAACACTGTCTCATAAAACAGCATGGTTAGTTGAAAGTATATTTTGATGGCAAAACAAAAGACATAATTGGGGCATTGATTGGTGACATCCTAGCCCCAGTTTCAAAGTGCAGACCTCAAGGACAGTATGATAGGGTGATCCAAGATGAAAAAGACTTATGATTTCACTTGGCACATTCTTACTGACATTTGAGAGATGATGAACTACTCTGCTTTCCCTGTTTCAGACAACTATATCCTAAGCAGGTAGTCTGGAAGGTTTGGAGCTTTCCTGTAAGTAATTCATAGGTTATGGTGCCAGAAAAAGTGCTGGTGACAACCCAGTTTTGTTTCTTTCTCATGTTTTTCTATTACTGCTTTAAATAAATCATTGAAATGCATGCAGCAAGAGTTTTCTTTCACATAGTCTAATATACTTGTGTTAAAAAAGAAGACCACAGTTTACAGGGAAAAGTAATATTCTGTATTAGACCAAATAATATCATAGGAGAGAAAAAAAAAAAAAAAAAGATAGCTCTTTCAATTTTTGTAAAGATAACAAATGGTTCAATAGAAGTTACCATTCCTTATTCTAACACCATCAAAACTTTAGCAATGATAATAAAGAAATATGTTTCATTCCTGAGCTGGATATGCAAAAGAAATATTAAAAAAATTTCTTAGCTTCTCAAGTACTTTTGGAAAAAAGTGAGGTGTGTTTTGAAATATTTTGTGTAGTTGAAAAAATATAAAAAATATCTCCTTTCAAATATAATATTTTGTTTGATTTGAAAAATTGAATGTTGATTTTTTTTAAAAAAAATCAATATTTCATTTTTAAAATGTTGAAATAAAACATGCTGGGTTTTCTAAAGATTATTCTTTTTTATTTAAATTGAAAACCATCTTTGTTCAGTTCTGATAATTTGCTACTTTTCCATACTTTTATCCTGTATTAACTAAGGCAATATAGATCTACGGTAGAAAGTTTTAATTTAGAAGTCTACATCCTGATCCTGAGTCAAATATGAGCCTGTTTAACTTAAGATACATTAATTAAATAAGTTAGAAATTTGATCACTTGCTCTAGTTTTCCTCTATAGAATACAGAAACACCATAGCAGGTCTTAAATAAGCTGAAATGCTCTTTGGAACACCATCCTCTCTGCATGGGCAATTTGGGGGAATTTTATCAACTGCTAATTTACGGTGGCTAAAATTGGGTGAGATAAATATGTCTTAAATATGTGATAGACTACAATTGTTTTTTCTGGTGATAATAAACATCTTCCTCTATTTGCTGACTGTGTAGGATCATAGGTCTCTGTTTTGCCTACACTATTTCAATTCTGCTTTGTACAGTGCGTTATAAAAATACTAGCCACTATTTATCTGTTTTCATTAAGGTCTGATTCAGCAGCGTACACAAACACAAAAGTGCATGAAGCTAATCAAACTTTGGCTGTCTTATAGGGTTTTGCATTAGAATAAGACAGCATTATTTCCCGACTAGTGAGGTAAATAAATCTTGAGTAGTTTCTCTCCAATTAAGTTGCCTTCTTCAGCAACAGCCAAGGACTGGCAGTCTTATAGCTGCTCATGCTAAATATGTTATGTGCCAGGTTGTTCCAAATGTTTTCATTTATTTTTCTTCTGCTGTTTTTAAGGTTTATATATATATGTGTGTAACGCCAATTGAAAATTTTTCTTTGCAGTGATTAATTTCTGTTTAAGGAAATGTGTGATTTGTGAACTTCATTCTTCTATGCCATAACAACTGTGATACATGTCTGAAATGTAGTGAATTTCAGAAAGGAGTTAAACATAATTTACAACGCTCAGCCTGCCCTAGAATCCAATCTTGTCTTTTTTCTATTCTGAAAGAATTTCCTTCTTTTCCCTGTTACTGTATAAATTCACACAAAAAAGGGACAAAACGCCTGAGCTTTGATCCTGCCACTCAGCCCATGTGGGCACTGCTGATCCAATTGCCTGATCACGGCCCTGCAGAGTGAGCACAGGAAACAATGAACTGACTCAACACAAAAGGCTGTCACTGATCTCCGTGGGTGTTTTGCCTCAAAAAAACTGTGCCATTAAGTAATAGAATCAGAGCTCTAAATCTGAAATAAAGATGCATGTCTGAGGCTGCTAATTGTTTTCTGTTTTCAATATTTGAAATGTATAATTTATTTATTTTTTTTACTACTAAAGAACAAAGCTCTTCTTTGTTCCAAGAAGAGGAGACTACTCAGTGTGTTGATGAATCATTTTTCCCATCTAGATTCATTATTTTCAAAACATTGTACAACTCTAACTTTAAATCTGAAGGAAATAAACACAGGGGAGTAATACAGTGCAGGGATAGAATAGTATTGACCAATGATAAAAATTTGCAGTGGTTGGGCCTAAGATTTTTAATTGTTTAATCTGCTAGTAATGTGTGTTGTGACTTTTTCTAGTACAATTTCTATGCCCCACTTTACTGATTTGCATATATAAGAAGAGTGAAGACTGAACATCAGTAAGTTTGATGGGAATATTTATGGAGTGTTCAGAGACAATTTGACTGAAAAAAGTTATTTTATGCATGATTTGAATGATCAGCCAATAGGTTCATCTATTTGATAAGATCTACTTTGGCCAGTCTTATTAATTCCACTCCTTTAGAAGTGATTGAGGAACGCAAGAGGTAAGCTCCACAGGGCATTTGATTTTTTGAGTGTTATAACAGTTAGAACCAGGAACTGAAACTGAAGCTTCCTATTTTTCAAATAAGAAAAAAAGTCTTTTCACAGAAAATCCCATCCCCTTTTGAAATGGCTGTCATCTTTTTTTCTGATTCTGATTAAAGATTATAGCCACATTTATACCAGGTAATGTTTTTGGTACTTTTGCTTATCTTGTTATTTTTCTTCCCATTTCATAAATGGGTATCTTAAACCTACAAGTCTAATTGTGTCAAACAAAAAGCTGTGGCCTTGTGAGCAAGGGCCCTGTGAACAATGAAGTATGGAGGCTCATAATTCATCCCAACTGTTATCCTGCGTCATTCTGTGATTTGGGCCAATATGAGAGGAAAGAAAAAGTAAATCAGATAAATCTTTAAACCTAGATATAGCCTTACCTCAGAGCATTAAAATATCTGTTTCTAACTTAAATTTAGGTGTGCTTGCTCAAACTGTGTATTTCTATCCAAAAAATTGTTTTAATTTCCTTAAACTTAAACTGAAAATTTCCATGGGGTATAGCCCTTTTACACTAACATTCTGACAACTACACTTTTTAAAAAATGAGAAACAACATATCTCTCTTCTAGGAATTGAACTGGATCTGGTCATCACAGAAGAGAGAGCATAGGTTTTGTGGCTAAGAAATAAACGTAAACAATGAAGTTTAAATTCAGTCTGAAAAATTTGGATATAAACAAGAACTCACATCTCAGTTTTAGCTGAGTGTGCTATAAACATAGAGCTAACAAGCCTCTATTAAAAAAAGAAAATGCCAACAAAGCAAAACAAACACACAAAATCCCTTTTCCCAAATTTCAAGGCCTTTAGAACTTCATCCAGGCCCAGATCTTAATTGGAAATGATCCAGAAGTAAAATCTAATCAGAGTAATATTTTAAACGATGATTCAACTAAAGACACTGGCATGACCTAATGATAAATCTACTTCAGAGGAACATTAGTAAAGTTTCACATTTTTGCTTAATTAAAAGAAATGGGAGAAAATGTCCTATCATAAAAGTTGTCTCTCTGTTAGCTAAGCATATTGTTGCAGGAGGAACAACTTTAAACTTTAAAGCCTTAAGCAGGACTGGGAAAATTGAACAGGTTGACAGTTTTGACACTGTCTCCCACAGAATTCTCCTGGGAAAAACTGGCTGCACACGGCTCAGGTGGCTGTACTCTAGACTGGGTTAAAAGCTGGCTGGCTGGCTGGCTGAGCCCAAAGAATGGTAGGAAATGGAGTTACATCCAGCTGGTAGCCAGTAGCAAGTGGTGTT
>JAVJGJ010000062.1:44142050-44180295 GCA_035590215.1 Microhierax caerulescens
AAAAACTGTATATGGCTATCCTAGCATTTTTCCTATTACTCTTTTTTTTTTTTTTTTTTTCCTTTTACTCCCCTCTTTTGCAATGATATGACAAAAAAAAGTGGGGAGGGGAACAGGAGCAAGGAACAGGAAACTGGAGGTGACTCAGAACTCGAACCCAAACAGCCTTTTAAATAGTTCTGGCTTGTGTACTTTACAGGAGAAAGATTTTTCTTTCTTAAAGTTTAAAAAAAAAAGTTAAAAAATGCTTTGGCTGAACTCCCCCTTTCTGCTGCAGCAGACCGGTTACCACAGCAAATTGGAGCCAGAAGGCAAGAGACCAGTACCAGGACTGCTAAGTGTCATCAGCTGAAGGAGTCATTTAACCTGCTTTGCTTTAAGCATTATCCAAACGCAAAACATACCTGTTTAACCAGGGCTTTACAGCCTCCTGCAGCCAGGGAAGCCCTGTCCATAGCTTGTCTCCTGGGCAGCCGCAGCAAGGCAGGATACTGGTGGGGCTTGGGAGCGATTACCCTAATTTGACATCCCCTTCACACAGCAGTGTTGCATTTGGTGATGATTTGGGCTTAAAATGATCGTGTTTGTGTCTCTGGCCTGCCTATTTCCACCCTACGGCCACAGCACGCTTTCAAAACAGGGCTCAATTAAGTACATGTTAAGTCTGCCCCTTTGCAGAAACCCTACGTTTAGCCCCATTGATTCTAAATCGGGTTTGCCTGCTGTCAGGGTGGCGTGGGTTTGCCAGGATTGTTTTGATGCTGTACCTTTGGTCAGCTACACACAAATTCCTTGTAACAGGAACGCTGGCTAGGTGCTCCCGTGTCTGTAATATGCTCTGACATCCAGGGTGGCTGGCGCATTTGAAGCGTGAGATTTACAGCGTTTGCTCCCTGAGTAGCTGCAGTACGTGGCATTAGCTGCTGATTGGTACTAGCCACCATGGCTGCGTGAACAAAATTCAGGGTGGAAAACCACCACCACATCTTTTGAACAAAGATAGTAATTATGCTAATCGTATCACTTTAGCATTTTTCTCGCCTGTGTTTATGAGCAAGTGATGTGAGCCAATGAGAGCAGCAGCTTCTTCCCTTCAAATTAATTCCTGCTTTGGAATAGCAGGATAGATATGATAAGACTTTCAGTTTGGTCTGTTTTCTCCTGCGTCTTTTCAGTGGTGCATTACACATTCACCACAATTCTTCACCTCTACTGTCACTTTTATGGCAGTGTTTTCCTTTTCCTCCTCTTCAGTCATGGGCATGCTAATCTTTTGTGTCACAAGCAGCACAACCCCTCCTCTGTACGGGCCCCCTCCTCCCCGTGCACGTCCTGGATTATGCGGCTAAAAGAAAAACTCATTTCACCTACAAAACATAAAACAATGTAATTGTTGCTGTTGCTATTTTTATTTCCATTAACCACTAGACCCAGTCTGGACTGAATAATTAAGCAGCTATTTGTGTCATGGGTTTCAATGCTGAATGTAACCCATTAACCCCATAGGAGCAAGGTCCTTGAATTCTGAATAATTCTGGGAGTGAACTGTGATGAATCAGGGCTGAGATAAGAGGCTGGCATCTTTAAAAAAATCTGGAGCATGTTCTTGGCACTCAAGGTTTGTTCTGTGTTGCAAGCAGTTTCTGCTCGTCTCTTTTTTTAATCTTCCCCCATTCAACTGAATCCCATGGGAAATGCAGAAAGGCTCTACTTAGAAAAAATGTATATATTATAGTTCATTCTGTTACTTTCTGGGTTTTTTTCCTCCCCCTCTGGAAATATTTGTATGTAACAAGCACCTTACCGTTCTTTGGGGCTCATCTGTTCATACTGCTTATTCTGCACTTGAAATTGCTATAAATCTCACTCTGGTCTCATTTTCCCCCTCAAATAGAGCCTTGTTAGCCATAACTAGTCTTGGACATGCTTCTCTGACATGGATGCAGCTGCTATAACATGGTTCAGTGAGCACAATCCATAGCAATATTCCCAACACCAGTATAAGTGTGCTGACCTGTCCTTACCTAGCAAGCTGTGTGGCCAAACTGGTCCATAAACTAAGCGTGGGCAGTGCTCTCCTACTGCATCAGCTGCTGCTGGAAACAAAGATCTGAATATTTTTTACTTGAAACAATGCATGTTAAGATCTCTTCCTGAACAGGTACTTGGGAGGCAGGATGATAGCTCTGCCCATAGATGCATAGCCCTGCAAAATAGAATAAAATAGAGTTAGTACCCAGCTACAGGCTACCATATACACCTGTGGGCTTTCATACTCTCCTCCTCAGGTTAAAAAATGTGAGGTTGAGAGACCAGCCTTTAATCTGATCTACTGCATAAAAGCAGCCATACAATTATTTTGCCTCATAATTTCTGTATTAACCCCAACCACTCCTAGCAGAACTGGGCTGTCCCTTTCTGAGAGGTGGTCGGCTCTGATTTAAGGACTGACTGACACAGAACTTCCCCTCATCCTCTTGTGATCAATTACAAATTTTGGTGAACTGGCCTCTTGCCTTTCTCATGTATCAGCCACTTTGTGTGTTGACAGAACCCACATGTGCAGCCAGGGGTGTGAACAGGGCTTCTTACATGAGGAATGGTGGGGAGAGCAAGTCCTGCGTGGGGCCCGTTGGCCCTGGGATCGGAGGGAACTCAGCTGGGGATTGCTGCTGCTCGGAAGGACAGACACCACTGCTTCATCCTTGTGCTCTTCAACCTTGGAAAATTTTGTCCCTACTGGATCATCTTTCCTTCCTCCATCTGAGACCAGGAGCTATTTCTTGAATTTTAAACTGATTACCTACTGTGGTTGGAAAACAGCTGAAAATACATGAATAAACCTGAAAAGTGCATTAGGTGTAACATCCCCTTCTCTCAGTCCTAGCTCTGTCGCAAGACAGACCATCAGACAAGGGGCCAAATCCTGACCTGTGGGGGAACAGAACTTGAAGTATGTAAATAGTCTTTCTACACTTAAAGAAAACATGTACAAACTGAGCAAAGTAGCATTAAAAGATAATGTTATGAGAAAAATCATGAACATATTCAGATGTCTGAAAATATATCCTCGGTTGGAAAACCTGACCGAACAAACATAAAGAGATATAATCACTTAATGATAGTAACACTACGTAAGCTGGAAGTAAGCGCCAACATGTGATGATTGGTCGTGAGACATATTCCAGTATATAGGACATTAATATTGAGCTTTGGTTTTATCACAGGAACGTAATGACTGCTGGGGACGAAATACTGAAGAGAGGTAAAGGAAGAAAATGAAACCACTGTTTTTCAGGTCACAAAGAGTCTAATGTTTTCTTATAGTAATTTTAATTGAAGTCAGTTTTGAGCAAGTAATAACAGAACAATTTGCAGGACAGCACAGAACTGCAGCCTGATGAGAACTGCAGGAACAAGGAAATGTGTGAGCATTTGCAAGAGAGGGACCTTTGCTTCTTTAAGAAAATTTTGCATTACGGTACTGGAAAGATAAGTTGCTTACAATACCTAACATGAAACTGATGAGTGTGCTGGTAACATCTTGTAGTGAAGTTTAGAGATCTTTGCAATATCCAGAAGCATATGTTTCCCTTTGTCGTTCTCTCTCTTCTTCAATATCTCCTTTTCTCTCCCTGAGGAAGAAACAATAATTTAATCCTGACTAATATACAGAGGGTCTACTATGACCAGGATGGTTAACTTACAATGAGACGTTTTATGAGCCACAGCCCCGGCTTAACTAAATGCCTTCTGTGCAGCTTTAGCTTTGCTTTATGGACCTGTAAGAACATAAGACCCTACCATGTAAGCAGGAGCTGTAGTCGGTGCTGGAGGGTGAGGGGGCCTCCTGAAGCAAGCCACTGACCTGCAAAAGGCCATCGGCTTGGGAAAACTGCACTGGTGCGAAACCTAGAAGAAACACAGCCACAACAGAAACCAGCGTGTGCGTCTCTGAGCTGCCTCCTGCTCCTCCTAAACAAGAGCTCATTGCCAAAAAATGAAAAACAATCAAATAATCTTCCAAAAAAGGCCACTGTAAGCAGTTAAGAGAGCTATTTTTTGACTTGTACAGGAAACCCCATTTCTACTTTCTCCACAGATACAGTAGGAATGGAGAAGGTCTGATGTTAACGGCACACACCCGCCCCAGCCCTGGCAGCCCGAGCCCACCCACTTGCTAGGGAGGCTTTGTGTTACTTCAGCCACCCTTGGTGTGCAAACACAGAATAACTGAATCAAAACGCTGCAAGACTGAACTGCTGACAGACCCAAGTTGCTAATGGCCAATGGCCCAGCCGGCCAAACCGCGTGAACATCTATACAACCAGAACAGTGCTGAGCTGGGCTCCCAGTGCGCTGTGCCGGTGCTGAGCCTGGAAGGGATGGGTGCTGCTGTGCGCGGGGCTGTGCCAGCTCAGGTCGCTCTCATGGGCTTTGTGCTCGGGGTGAGCCCCCGCTGCCTTGCGCTGCTTCGAGAGCCACCGTGTTCTCTGAAGTGGCAGAGGCACGTGCTGCGGGCTGAGAAGGAGCGTGACTCAGCCTTGGGCCGGACAGCAGGTCTCACCCTTCCAGCTCTGGTGCCATGCCCAAGGACCTGGTGCCACAGGATGTTCCACCAAACGGGGATGTCCTGGATGCCACTCAGGATGTAGGGCCAATAAACCTTGCCTTCACATACAGAAAAGCAGCATATGTTTCTGAAGGGCTGGAGAATACTAACAAGAGCCGCTGTGTTGTACGCTACCCGCTGCAGCAACAGGTTCATGTCTAGCCAGAGAAATGTGTGTTTCTCAAGGAGTAAGTTACAATCCAGGGAAGCACTTTGTGGGCTTTGTGTTCACAGAAAACAGCAAACAGAAGGTGACTGTGGTGTTGGAGAGGAATCACGGCACGGTTGCACATAAGTCAGTCTGGTACTGAAGTATTAGAGAATAAATTGCACTACCCCCAACCTTCAGGACTGCAGATAATGCACAGCAATGAAGTTTGATCTGTGCTCAAGTACATATTTTTTATGCAGCTAAAGCTATGTCGCAGATGTTCCTCACTAGAATAGATTTTGCCTTTGCTAATCCTGCAGTAATCTGCTGGTAGCTGCGTTATTACCCCCGGCTCCTTGCGGAGAGGAGCTACCGCTCGCTGGGGGCACAGTTCCTCTGCGGGGCTGGGGGCTCGGGCTGCCGGTGCCGGGGGGAGCACCCTCCCACCCCCCTGCCTGTTCCCACTGCGGTGCTCTGCCAGGAGAGGGAGCTGGGGCTCTGGGATTCGGTGGCCTTTGATGTTTTCTGCTCACAGATCATGAAGGTGTTACGGCCATCCAACACTAACATAGGCTTTCCTGCTCGGCTGGGTGGGTGCTCGGGGGGCTCATGATTTTCCATGGAAGCTACGTACGGCTGAAGGGGTTTGGCTCCTTCTGGATCCCAGAGGACTTGGATGCTCCGGGTTATGATTTGAGGCTCTTGGTCACTTTTTCTGACTGCTTTCCCAGGTGAACTCCAAAGGGAGTTTGGACTTGGTGAAAATAGAATGAAGCCTACGAATTCTATGCTATAGGTGCAAATCCACTGAAACACAGCCACTGCTGGAGCGGAGGTGGCAACCAACGGATGCGTTAGCCAGGCAAGCAACAGCTGGGAGGAGGGGAAAATTTTGGCTGAGGCTACCAGGTGGCACACAGATGTTTGACAACGTTTCTTTCAACTTAGAAATACATCAGCCTTCTTTCCCCTGCAGTATATGTGTTTCATTTTGAACAAGTAACTGGCAGCTGGAGAAAGTTATTAGAAAATGCTAAGTCTATGTTCCAGCGCTTGCAACAGCAGCAAAATTACCTGTTTCCTATTCTGCTCAAGCTTTCTGTCTCCTTTTTTAGATATTGTTGGCCTCAAGTCAAGTTTTGCTTAAGTTATGTATCAGAAGGGGAATAAGTGGAGCTCCAAGCTTGTTTAAAGAGTAGAAAAACGAGTTTAAACAAAGCTGGCAGTGATACCAATGCAACTATTATCTAGGTTCTGGATGTAGTTGGGCCTGCTGATAAGAAAACAGGAAATAAGTGAGAAAACAATTCTTGAAAATGTGAAAACCAGCCAATTCTACAGGGCTCCACTCTGTGCTCAGATGTCTGTAAGTGCTGATAAAAGACCACACGTGATGATAAAGTGCTGTGTCATTATCAAAGGCCCTTTCAGTCTTATTTTCATTTTGGTTTGCTTCAAGTGCTGGAGTCTGGAAAGGGAAGGAGAGTAACTTCATTTCTTCTTTGACTAATGAAACGTGGTCACTGACCGATCTGCCCTCTTTTCCCTCAAGGGGATGGATAGAGAGTTGCGCTTCCCTCTTGTTTCCTACCTGATTTGGAAGTAAGAGCAGAGAAATCTGGAGACAATTTTGGAGGCTAGAAGAAGAGCTCCTCAGATGGTCGGGGGCTCTTTAGCCAGGAGGCACCTAGGAGCCAAGGTAGAGAAAGGATTGTTATCACGATAACACAGTGAGGGCAACCACTGGAAATCATAACCAGCAAGGGAGGCTCCTTCAGAAGAAGCACATTATATTGGCTCTGTTAGGAAAATCCTGTGACCCTCTGATTCCCTCAGCCTCCATTACCCCATGGTCCAAGGGGTCATCTTTGCCTGCTGGGAGGCAGAAGTGGCTCCCAGAAGCATGGCAAGTGGCTGTCAGGGTGCTGGAAGCCTTTGGTAGCGCGGCCCCGGAGCTAATGGCTCTTACTATTCCTGTCCTT
Organism: Microhierax caerulescens; assembly: GCA_035590215.1. NCBI lineage: Eukaryota > Metazoa > Chordata > Aves > Falconiformes > Falconidae > Microhierax > Microhierax caerulescens. The sequence continues at coordinate 44,148,796 of JAVJGJ010000062.1, forward strand.
GCAGAGGGCTCTAACTGGTAAGCATGAATGGTGTGGAGTTTTGCATGCAGGAGCTGTGGTTGTGACTTCCCATCTCTGCACCAGCCAACAAGTTATTCTAAAAATAAATACCTCGGCCACAGCAGCATCATCCCCAAGGGCCTATTTACTTCTACTGGCACAAACTAATTCCTGCAGAGGAGCTCAAGCCAAATCCTGCAGAGACCAGCAGGAATCTCTCCAGGCTCTTGCAAAGGCAGTTTGTATGATGGACAAAATGTTGGTGCTTGGTCATATTTATCACCATGTGGGTCAAAACATGTCAGTCAACCGTTTTTCTAACAGAACATGTATTTTCTAAAGCTGAAGGGAAGTGAGCTTTTTTACCTCTCTTTTATTTTTCAACTAGTTATTCTGATTTACTTCCGAAATTGTACAAGACACTAAATAGCGGCTCATGGAGTGCCCAGGGATCAATTATTACCTTTTCACGTGCAAACTGATCCTAAGGTATCTATCAATCTCTTATAGTCCTATCTCCAGAAGATATGCCCAATTTCAGAAAACAGAAAACACAGAAAGGAAGCTGTGGCAGGGGGACACTTGCCTGCCGTGGCTGGCTCTCTAGAAGATGTTTGACAGATGAGTTTATTATCCGTAGAAAGAATGAACAAGCCAATACACCCTTTTCAAGGTTTGCAGGGGCCTTAATGTAACTCCTTCATTTAATTTGGATCTATATACCTCATGAGAAGGGCAGAAGATTTTCATTTTCAAGGCCTTATTTAGCCATAAAATGTGTATCACGTTAGCTAAGAGCAGGTCTATGAATTTCATTTTATTTGGTGACAGGAGAAATAGGGTTGTATATATCACCCTTTCAGTAACTGCTATTAAAAGGTGCATATTTCATGAAGAAACAGTGTATTCCGTGTCATAACATCTCTCCTGAAACAAAATTCAGGGTATTTGTGGTGTACATATATGAAAAGTATCAGTTCACTCATATGTTAAGAGTATGAGGAAAACATAAGCCCCTTTTGTGACTGGAGCTGGTCACACCTGGAAAATTAGGATGGATTTTGCCAGCTCCAGCCAAGTCAGTAGGAGATTTTCTATGGCCTCAATGGGGCCAAAATTTTTCCTAGATTTCATACAATTGTAGGTATTGTACAATTTAGCCACTAAGGTTATTAAAATGCTATAATCCCTAGTGTGATACATGATGGGGTAAAAGCACTTACAAAGGTATTGCTTTCTAAACTGGTGTAATTATGGTAGTAATTCCCAGCGAAGGAGTATTGCAAATGCAGTGCCAGTTTCTCAGTTTTTTTGGTCAGTGTTCATTACAGTAGTGATATGCTTGTGTCTAAATCTTGTTGATGTCCTTCCAGAGGGCACTAAAAACCCTAAAGTAAGTAAAGAAAAATTTAGTTGGTGATTCTGACTGGCTGCTGAATTGCCGCCTTTTGAAGCCTGTCCCTCAGCTCATAATCTCTAATGGTCGCTCTTATACTACACAGCCTGCTCGTTCTTTGTTTATATTAATCCACTTAAAGTTTATCTAACTTAAGGGGAATTAGGGGAAAGGAGAAAAACAAAACCAAAAAGAAAGCCCTCCCGTCATCAACCTTGGATGATTTGGGGCTAACAAGCCTAGTAGAGACGTCAACACTCAGCTGGATTTTCAGCCCTTAGGAAGTTGGCAATGGTGTGGGGCAGCAGGGGGGCTGCTTTTGGGGGGCTCTTAGAGTACATGGGGCTCAGGCACCAAATCTGAGGGCAGAGGGTCTGCCCCTCCTGGCAGCCCACAGGACAGGGCTGAAAGCCTCTTAAGGCACCGAGGAAACACACTGAGCAGTGAACCCTCCTTCTGCAGTTTTCAGAAGGGGATGGACATATGGGCCTCAATTACGGCAGCGAAGGAATCAGGTTGAAGTAAACACCAGTCTCACATGGAGCGAGAAGAGGGCTCGACGGTTTCCTGGCAGGGATCCTCTCAGCAGTGACAAAAATCAGCTAGAGATAAATAAAATTAAATGTTCTCTTTATCATAAACTCCCTGATCTTAGGGACCACTTATTTTTAACCTCACGGTTGCACTGTATTCCTCAATAACCAGGGAGGGAAGGCAGAGGTGATTGAGGCTTTTGTTTTTCTGAGGGCTTGAAATTGGCCTTGGGTACTCTGCACATGGGTGATACATGCGTTTCCGTCTTCTCTGAAGATGTCTAGCATCTATGTTTCTCTTTGCTCCATAAACCACCTCCTTTCCACTGCTTAACTAAGCTCTCAGATGTTATTTGAACAAAGAAGTGCTGTTCTTTAGGCAAGAAAACCAGAAAAGAAGCCCAGTGTATTTATTCCCTTCCTTTGAGTGTGTCAGTCCTTTGACTAATGATGACAAGATTTCTGTTCCTGTTGAGTTGCTAGCTTCTTCACAGGTGCTACCAAATAAATACATCAGTTTTGAAGATGATATCTTACAACTGTCTGGCAAATTGCAGTGACACAGTCAACTCGTTTCTCATATGCCTTTATCAGATAGCTACCAGATTAAAGACTAAATGAACAACACCTACTTTGATTAGATACCAGATTAAATATCAAATGAACAATACTTACTCAGATAAGATTTGCAATGGTCACTGGGTTTGCCGTGATTTTATATCTCCTCGTTAGCCCCTGGAACTATGCAGTCACCAACACACCACGTTGCAAAAAGGAGCTCGGTGTCTTCTAAGCTTGACAGAAACCTGCAAATAATAACATTTCATTTAAATACATCCCCTGAAAGTCTGGTGATGTCTCAAACAAATTACCCCTTTGGACTTTCAGAAACCATGAAAATCAGTTTTTCTTACTGATGTTCCCAAAGAATTAAAAGCATACAACATTTGCATCTCATGATTTGATAGACTCTTGTAGTAAATAATTCCTATTTTTCTAATAGAGATTTTGTTAAGTGTCTGTAGTACAGAAACAGTAGTTTATGCTTACATCTTTCTTGAAAGTCCACAGTTAGAGAGACATGGAGGCAAGGAGATGCAATACTGAGCTGGGATTCAAAGCAATACCACCATGCTCTGGCATAGACAACAATAATGCGTCTGTAACAGACACATCTCATCCAGTTTTTGGATGTAATTCTTTTTTCTCTTTGACTTGTGGTCTTTTGGCTAGTACTGCCCAGAAGCCACCACATTCTAGGGCCAGGATCTCCAATACCAACACAGCGGGTGTTGCTGCTCCTTGGTGTATGTGGCAGCCAGCAGCATAACTATCTGGAGGAGGTGACTTGATTCTCCAGGAATAGTTTTGTGGTTTGATCCTCCAAATAAAAATAGGAATAATAATAATAAAATAATGAAAAAATAATAAGAAAAAGTAGCAATATAAGTTATTACTATTATTCTGCAGTCTATGTTTGTTCTACTCTGAGTAAAGTGATGGTGGAGTTACATGTGGCCTAAGGCTGTTCTTTGGCTTGAAAAAAGTCTGTGCAACCATCATCGTTAGCATCCCCCAGCACCTGATTAACCCAAATGCTTGGCTAAAGACTAGTTACCCAAAACTTAATGAAATTGAGAAAGCACACATACTTCAATGTCTTCTCACTTCAAAAGAAAAGCCGATACCGTAAAGATTTTGCAGTGAAGCTTCCATCTTACCAAGACTTGCAGAAGACCTGAAGTTGTGGCTCACCGAGGTATTGGAGACAGCTCTGAGGGCCCGGCCACACAACGAGGCCTTAGCAGCTGGTGATGGCCACACAGGTGGACAGTGAATAAGTGCTTTAAGTAAGACTTTATGGAACAGAGGGCTGCAGTAGGTTTTTATTGGTTTTAAAGGGCTCAAATTTCAAAACTGGTGGCTTTGGTTGCTGTCATAACATTAGGTAGCTATAATAAAATAGAATCAAATTAGTGCCTGATACATTAAATAATTTAGTTGTGATAAATAATCTGATCAGTTCTATGAGAAGGACAGAAAACTTGATAGGACATATAATGTAATGGGACAGCAGGAGTTCTCTGTCATTACTCATGTATTTACATGGGAAACAAGAATGCAACGAGATGGAGTGCTTCAAGCATATTCTAAAAGGATCATTGTGCAGAAAAATTCTCTCAGTGCAGAACTCAAAAGGTTTGTAATGTAGAGAGGCAGTGGCTGCTCTGCAGTGACAGCTTCATGTTTATTTATTCCAGAAAAAATAAGAAGGAGATACTGAAGTAAAGACGAGATAATTTTATTCCCAGATCAAATAAAGGAACATAGAGTGTGTTCTCATCAAAGTGATTACTTTAGGGGGAACTAATACAATGAATGTTATTAAATTAAACAACTTCTTTACAGGGCATCTCACATTAAGGGTTTTAGTGTAAGTAATATTTCTGTCAGCCAAAGTGATGCAAGACAAAACATCTTGTAGAAGATACAAAAAAAGACCTTTAAGAAGGCGCTAAGTAACAAGATGTGAATATGAACCATTGTGAGGACTCATGTAAGACAGCATTTTTTCTCTGAGAGTTCATGCATTTATACATCCTTATAGAGGTATTCCTTAATAAACACATTCTTGCAAAAATGTATTCTGTTTAGTATACTTCCCCTGCAGCAAATTATCCCTTAACAGCTCTGAGAAACAAGGATGTTGGGAGCAAAAACAACTATTATCCTTTCACTAGTTGCTTGAAATCTTTTATTTTAAATTAGTTTTTTGGTGCTGGTATACGTAGAGCTAAACCAAACGTCTGCTCAGCACAGACAGCCTGGACAAATCCTCAGCTCTGTGGGAGCCCTGTCTCTCCTTCCTCATGCAGGAAGACTTAGGATCAAACCTTTGCAGTGCTGGGTGCAGGGAGCAGCCAGGAAGGTAAATTTGTAGAGATACCATGCTTTCTTAGCACATTTACACACATTAGCACTGGCAATCAGCGCTCAGGAATGGAGACCTACTGTATCTTTTTGTGTTCTGAAATGGACATCCGTATATCAGCACACTTGAAGACCTACAGCTACATTTTATTATCTGAGAATCTGAGAGGTCTCAAGGGGTAATTATTTATAAAATGACTAAAACATCTTGCCTCGGGTGCAGAGTTCTGGAAAGCCGTGTCTTCTCTAAGGTTCGTGAGAGTTAGAGATGAAAAAACCTGACTGCATCATCTTGTATTGTTCCCTCCAGTGCCTTTGCTGGTAATTTATCAAATCTGTATTTATCTTAGTATTTATATATGGCTCCCATTGCACCACTTTGCAATATTCAATTCCTTTATTCTCACAAGGGCCCTATCTGGTATATTCTGCATCATGTCTGATGTAGTCTTGAAAAGAAGGATCATAGCAACAGAAACTGTCAGGAATGTAGACCCTTTTCCTTGTTTGCTACCTTCATCAGTAAATCGTGTTTTGATTCTCGTCTGACGGGGCTTCCATCTCTCACATGGGAAAGGTGAAATGAGTAGGTGAGTAGGTGGGAACCGAGTTTGTGTTGAGATGTTAAGGCTCAGAGCTGTCCTCTGTTTTCTGCCACCTTCCTCCACAACATTCAGGACATTGCAGGAACTAGAGAATTTACACAGTATCTCACTGCAATTTGGTCAAATTCTCTGGCTTTTATCATTCAGGAATTTTGATCGCAAAATGTGTGCTAGGATATGGTTTTGTTTTCTTCAGGCAGTTGATGAAGTAAGACCTGCATGTTTTAACACTAATTTTTTTGTTTTCTTTAATTCCTTTAATTTCTCAATAAAAATCTACTAAAAAGAGAAAACAGAACCCCCTAGATAAATAAATACATAAATATATCCCCCAAATCTTTTGTTTCTCTCTGCATTGAGCAATTTTCCTACAACCTTTAATCCTCTCTATGATGTAATATTACTAACCACAAGTGCTGGAATGCCATCTCCAGTGGCCAGATGTAGAAATACTAGAGTTCTCTTCTCCAGCCCAACTCTTCTCTGGAACAAGGGATTCTGAATCTGGGTGTTTCCCGGAGTATTGGATAACCCCAGAGAACGGCTCTGTGGGATGGGTACAGAATCAAAAGCAAATGGTTTGACAAGTCAGTGTCTCCTTTTGTTGTTTATAATTCTCCCAAGGAGGGAAGCACAGCACGTGCTAATGGCTATTTATTCTGACTTGCAAATACCACGGGTGGAGACAGCCACGAGACACATGGGAAAACAGGACTCCAGAGATCTGCTGCCCTAGGAGAGTTTAAATGATAAAAATGCTGTCCAAGAATAATGGAGGATATATTTTGTACAGAAAGTATATTCCTTGTAGACCTAGACCCACTTCACACTGAACTTAGAATTCCCCTGGTTTTTATCACCAAAGTGTGCTGTCCTCAGTCACAGCCCTTACAGGTCAGGTCAGAACCTGCTGCACAAACCACCCATTCTGGCTTGAACGGCTTATTGGCCATTTCTACAAGCCATCAGATATAAGGAATAAACAGAGTATGAGAAAGTCTGTTCAGACACTTCCAAAAATTTCGGAGGTTACCTACAGATATAGAAAAGGAGGTGCAAGCACTGGCACTTTCACATACCACCCTCAAACAGCCACTCTTTCCTTGCCAATGTGATAGTACTACAAGTTTTGAATAATACATTGAAAAGACTGTGATCTTAAGGACTTGTTACTGATGCTTTCTCAGTGGTCCTGATCCAGTCTGGAGGCTGGAGGCTTCAGCTACAGGCTAACTGACTCCTGGTTACCCTCTGGGCACTTTTCATGGTTCTGGCAGTTGAAAACAGCCTGAAAGCGTTTGTGAAATACAGTATACGTTTGCATGGTAGCAAGCGAGAAATGAATCCCAAAGTCTTTAATGCTAATGTTGGTTTGAATGTAAATTTATATACACCCACAGCTTTTTCATAACAGCCCCCATACTTTCCCTTAATGAGTCACAAGACATAAAAATCATCGATAAAAAACATGTTTAACTTAGAACCATATAAAGAAGTATTATTGTTCTTTGGGAATTAAAAAAAGCATGAATTGTGTTATTTTCTATTAATTTTTTATTTTACTTTTAACACAACGATATATGTCTTCCTATTACCCCTATTATTAACCTGCAGAAACGTTCAAGAAAGAAATTGTCTCCAGTGATGAATCTCTCTGACTTGCTCTAAACCGCAGATATTAATTCCAGCACCGGGCCATTAGCTGTGTCGTTCCTTCATTCATGAATGTGTAACGAGAATTTCTGGGGATACTGAACTTCCTCTGACCACATATTTTGAGATGAAATGAGGAAGACAGATGGTGATCTGACTTAAATGGCCACCTTTGCAGGCTTTGTAGTAAGGGTTTGGCAACGCATGTAAATGCAGCAAAAGTGTATTCTAAAAGTCTCTAATATCCCAGATCCATTTCACATCTTGTAGCTTATTTGAACTTAAATTTAAGCATGACAAATGAAACCAGACAAAACACTTCTCACTAGCTTTTTAGTTTCATACAGATTATTTAATTTACTTTGCTGGAATTTTCTCATGGACAAACCTGAAGGAGCAGGCTAAAAATCATAGACTACCACAGAGTCAGTGAAATTTTCTTCATGCCACGTAAAGAACTGACCTAAAGACTTTATTATTGTCTTAAGGGTAGCTCTTTTCCAGCCTCATTTTTAAAGTTCATTCCTCAATCTAGGCAACCTAATCATGAAAATAAATAAAAAAGGATATTTATAGTTTGTAAAGTCTCTTTATTCAAAGTATGCAAGTAGTTTGGCTTTGTCAGTACTTCAAGATGCTGGAAAATTGAGCTATAAAGGAAACTAGTCACCCAATCTGCAGTGGAAATGCGTAAGATCATGAATTAGATTTAATGGGCTCCAGTAAATCATGACATTAATGCTACTGCACGATACTTCACCTTAGGACTGGATTAAAGAAAACCTGTCTCAAGCTGAACACCACATGGTCTAAAGCCTCCAGGTTTGAGAACAGAGCAGCGCACACCATTTACTGTGAAATCTACATATTAAGCATATTAAGAACACCTGACTTCTGATTTCAGTACAGATATGAAACTTGGATGAAATATTATTAAAAAAATTAGACTTTAGAATTTAATATAGGAATTTTCAGGACTGACAGACCTTTACAGATTAACATGTTAGTATCAGTTTAAGAAAAAAAAATGATGAGAATATTTGTTTCTTTTTGGATGAAGAAACATAACCAATTTCACAAATCCCTTTTAACAAAACATCAATCCAGCAGAAAGCACAAATATCACATAGAGAAATAATTTTTTAAAATTCTGAGATGTGAATCTTGGATTATTAACAGCTTAAAAAATTGCAAAGACTCAGTAACTTTATTTAGATACATCTATTTCCCCTGGATTTTTTTAGCTGGAACTCCTATCCCTTCATTTAAATCACCTGTCATCAAAACAAAATATTAAAGCAGGCTCTCATTTGTTTAAAACCCAGTGGAGATTCTTCAGGGAGCTTGCTCTTCTGTTCTGTTTAATTTTTTTTGGCTTATTTTATTTTTTCTTTTAGCATGACTACAAGTCAGGTATCTAAAATTGCGGTTGCAGTAGACATTTCTGTCGTGTGGAATGGAAAGGAAGAAATATTTTGGCAACTGACTACTTTTAACCCAGAGCATCTCTGTTACTTAACAGAGGTTGGTCAGAGCGTTATTCCTACAGATCATCGACATGAAAATGAAAACCATCTCTCTGGGAGCATCTAAGTGTGAGCAAGAAAGGGGTTTCATACAATTTTCCAATTGCATTTTGAAGGACAAGGAAATTGTAGCATTCACTTATTTCTAGCACTGAATCCCACTTGAAAACTACAGAAGACGTTTTTTCAATCAGGTGCTGTACATATCACTTAAACAAAACTCTGAAAAAGACAATTAATTTGTCAACCTGGGAACCTGGAAAAGAGAGAGACAGAAAAAAGTAAAAAAAAAACCAAACCAAGCCATAGAAAGGTTGCAAAAGTGCAGGCACAATTACCTTAATAAGCATAGTTAGGAGAAAGGTAATCCTGAAATTCTTAGTCGTACCAAATATGGAGACTCAAATGAGAGAATGAAGTAGAAAGCGAAGCCTCAGGACCAAACTGGAGTGAAACAGAACGTTTCATCAGTCCTAAACTTGTGTTTGGAAGGGTCAGGCATGTGCCCTGGCACCTCGGGGCTCCTTTGGAGAGCAGTAACGCTTGGGCACAGGGAAGGTGGCTCCTGCCGCTACCCACACGGGCTCTGGCTGCATTTCTGGTCCATGGTCTGTCCCAGGAGCCACAGATCATTCCTTCCCTCCCTGGAAACCTTAGTCACTCAGGAAAGTCATGCAAAGATCTACTCTTTCCCCCTTATTACCAGTCCGGTGCGTTATTAGACACTACCTAACACTGAAGGAGGAATAAATAACAAGCAAACCTCGCGAAGGTGGGGTTCAGCAATGATGGAAAAACGTAAAAGCCCTTGATAAGTCTAAGAACGTAGGTCTGCACCTGCACATGATGTTAATGAGCAAAAACTCATCTGACAGCCACATTCCTGGGTGAAGCAGGCATCTCCTGGGTTTGTAATCCCTCCCAGGGATGCCGAATACACAGCTTCCTCTGCAGCGGGACAGGTTTCCTCAAACACATCTCTCTCCAGAGCTGTGAATGGTTGGATGTGGCCAAGACAGCATCATTACTTGGTAAATTTTGGTGAAAGAAGGTTGTTAAATAGCCATAGAAGAGACTTAAAGAATTCACTGGTTCTTATTTCTAGTAGAAATAGAGGAGTTTCTACATACTGCTGCAGGAAAGGGGAATCTTCTCTGGCAGAGGGAGTTTGGAAATGGGCAGCAAGGACAGAATCACAACAGCTGACTGTCTGTGCAATTTATGGCATGATTTTTCAGAGAGAAGTACCCCATCTGTGCAGACTAAAGAGAGTGCCAACAGTAGAAACAGGCAGAGTTTTTTATATAGTTGGAGGCGCTGGTGACATTTCCCACTTGAAGCTAGGGACAGATATGTGGGGCGGTAAAGGAGTGGTACAAGTATTCTCTGACATGTTTTAACAGTAAAACAAGGTTTTAACAATACTAAGGCCAGGGTCACCTAGGCCATCGACATTTTTACTGCAACTGGGCATTCAGTTTTAGCATGTTCTGAGAGTTCACACTGAGAATTTCCATACTTGCTTCAACCTATGCAAATGCCAGCCTGTTTTTCAACTGTCAATATATGAGTGGTGAATTTGCACTCTGACTCGTAAGAGACATACCAGAAAGTCGATGAGTTTTGTCTTTGGCAGTGCAGCAGAGCTTTTAACATGTGGTTCACTTACTATCCTGACAGCAGCTTTTAAGAGCTGCTGTGCTTGTTCTTTATCCTAAAAATGTGATGCCTCTTCCCACTGTCTTGCTGGGTATGACAGAAAAAGCCATTACTCAGGTTTTGCCTTAAATGTTTCAATAGTTCAAAGGAGTAAATTAAAAATAATTAGAAGAAACAAAGGGGAAATGTCAAGCAAACTCCATAATTATTTTCTGCCATGCAAATAGCCTTGCTGGCACTTGGAATTTCCTCCTACCATCAGGATTTCCCTTCACGTTCTGTTGTTTAAGCTTGCTGTAGTTTTTGTGCGCCCAGAGCAGAAATATCTGCCTCTATTCCCTTGCAAATGCTCTATAGCAGTTAGAACTGAACTGACAATACTGTAGGACCTTGGCAGTTTCCCAGTGAAATCGAAGATGGGAATTTCTGGGTGAGTTGGCGGAGGGGACCCAGCTGGTGAATGCTGTGGCCAGGCTGGGCTGACGGTGCCCGCGGAGCTTCGGCTGCAGGACGAAGGGGACAGGGGGCTCTCGGCCAGTTCAGAGGCGGGAGCTTGAGCCCTGCTCTACGTGTGTGACAGATACTGCGCTCAGCCATGGTCACCATGCTGGAAATGAGGTGGATGTTTGCCTTATTACTGATTTTTCATGTAGCACGAGCCACTGACTCAAACCAAGCAAATCCAGGAGGCTGGCTGAGCTTTGGGCAAGTCAGAATGGTTACGATACCGACAGATCGTATTGTAGTATTCACCTTGATTTAGGAAGATAGTATTTTTTATCCAAGTCACTCAAACACCAAAATATGTGCTTGACTTTAAGTGAGGGACCAAATCCCACTAAAACACTGTTTAGGACACAGAACAATTACCATGAGCAGCCCTGCTAAAAGCCAGAGTAAATTTAGAGCAATAATACATGTGGGTTTTAATAAATGCAGGTAATGAGACCTAGCAGAACAGCACAAATTATGCCTGGCTGGACATGTTTGTGCAGTTGGGTTGTAAGAAAGATCTAAATTTAGACATGAGCAAAAATAAACACAAGACAATATGTAGCAAGTTTTTCTAGCCTGCTCGTTTATGTGTGCCATCCTTTTGTCTCCCTCAGCATCTGCTCACATCCCAAAATGTCAATTTGGGTGCTGCTGTTTTTCTCTTCTCCTCAGGAAGCTGTTAATTTTCAGGAGGTGCTGAAGGTGATCTTTTCAGATCTATCATCTGCCAGGCAGCTGTACAATGGGGGACTTCAGCTATGGAAATGGTGACCCTATACTTGTAACCTCATTACACAGAGCAGTTCAAATACACAACCTACGTGAGGAGTTCTGTGATCAGGAGGTATCCTTGTGTGCCAGTATCATGCATTCAGAAATCCAGATTTAGTCTTCCAAAATGATAAACCTGGATTATAATGTTCTTTGAGTTTGTCTTGACTACCACAACCCATACAGAAACTGAGCTCTTATTAAGAGAGGGTAGGCTTAATAGATTTAAAGAAAAAAAAAACCCAAACAAACAACCAAGTGTCAGTTAAAACTATCCTGACATCTGAAAAATGAAAGAAAGAACCAGGAAAAACAACACTATCTATATTGTAAATATTCTAGAATCTTTCCTGGAAGTGAAAGAGCAGGGGGAAAAAGGCTCTTCAATAGATAAATGTAAGAAGTTGGAGGTTTTGGTTTGATCAGTCACTGGCATGATGACATAAATGACAAGCTTCTTCAAAAAGTTAGATTATCCAGCACTAAAATCCTGATATATAGGGTTATTCAGGTCCAAAGTCTTGCTGAAACCAAAGGAATTTAGGATGCAGTCCTTAATTCAGTTTAGATTTACAAGGTAGGACTCTCTGTATAGCTTAGAATTAATCCTGCAGACAGGTAGTTCTGGCACTATTCCAGCTCTTGTAAAAGCTGTGATGTCTTTTCTGAGGGGTCCAGAAACGCATGCACTTTCTGGAAGTTTGTCCTTTTGAAGATACATACCTACTATGGTCTCAAATGCACCTGCAGAATTCTTAGACCCCGCTGAAAGGATTGCAACAACGCTCTTAACAACGCTCTGCTGACAATAAAGCCTCTGTCTTACCTGGGGATTTAGCCACACGGTAAAGATACGGTTTGAGCATTCACAGCCTTTGCTGTCGCCTTCTACATGCCCGGTATACGCAGTTCCACAATATGCCTCTTCTTGTGTGTACAACCAATGGTGTACCCTTGTTTCTTAAAACTCACTATCTGTGCCATTGCCTTCATGACGAAATTTTATTGTATTTGGACTTGACATAACGATGACCATAACTGACCTGCCAGCATAGATCAGAGCAGATCCTATTCAGCCTGGCAGGTAACTGTGATTGAACCTTGGCCCTACTTCGTAATACGAACAAGCATCTCAAGACCTGACTTGGAAGGGTCCGAATAGTCAGACATCCATCTTCAAAGGCAGAGAAATGTAGCTGGTGTAAGACAATAACAAGGAGACAAGAGTGTTAAAAGTCAAAGGAATAAATGCAGCGTGCATGCTGCAGACTGTAGTTTAATCTTGGAGAAACACAGCTATCTGCAGCATTTGTACAGGGGCATGTGAGAGATTTTTAAGGTAACCAACAGGAAAGCAAGGTGTAACTTCCTTTCAGAACATCACCCTGTACCTTTAAAATCACTGCTGGAACAAGCCACTGTTTTCAAGCTGCTCTCTGCCAAAATGCCTAACGTGTCCTATTATCCGCGACGGTGTGTGCTGCTCTTTCACAAATCAAAGCAGGTATTCAAAACGACATACTTACGAGTAAAAAGTACAATTGTCACATGCGGTATTTTCTGCATGTGAATGGAGCAGGACCTAAATATGGCCCAGGAAAGATTTTCGGTATTTTAAGATCAGAGCCTTTTATCCTTTTGGAAGCTGTTTGTTGGTGCTTGGGTTTTGTGCAACATAACATTCTCAGGTGCAGCTCAAAAGATAGCATCGTAATGTATGTAGGGATGAATAGATCTACGCCTACATGGGTTCGCTACATATTGATCGTGTCTTCTGGGAATATGCAAGAAAAGAAAAGAAGGATTTTTGCCTTTTAAATCTGTGTTAGGAATTATACAGTCCTCCAGTAGAGTCCCCGTCTGTCTGTCTGTGCTGCTTTGTTTCCTGCAGGGAGAGGGATATAAAAAGTGCAGATAACGAAACCTAACGAGAAGGGTAGGCCTCTTAAAAGTATTCATTGTCTGGGGAAAGAGGGAGGAAGGAACTCACCTGACCTTGACCACCCAAGCTTTTAACACTCAAAAAGACTTTCAAAGCTTTCCGAGAGAGATTTACAGCTGTGAAAGGATGCTGGAATTACACTGCAGCAGAAGGAAGATAATTTGCCTCCCCTCCCCCAAAAGCACCCAAGTCACTTCTGCATTTTTAGGCATTGAAATACATTGTTCTGGGAAGCGATTGACAGAATCAAAGGCATTCCTGGCTTAACACCCTTGACACAGGCTCTCCCTCCAAATTTCCAGCACTTCTCTCATACCGGCTGCCTTTGCTGTGAGAACTAACCTCCATGTCCCACCTCTCTGCGCTCCCTGCAACGAACGAACCCGTCGCCCAGCATCTGTGGCTGGTGCAATTAACACCTTGCAGCCATGATAAATTCCTAAAAGCCTTTTCTTGATGATAAAGGTAGCTGCTCTGGGCAGGCCACAGTTCTCAGCCTTCTGGACTCATTACCAGTCCAGTCGGGACGTCTCCTTCCTAACCTACAGCAATATTATTGCTGGCTCTAACCCCAGAAGGTCCATGTAGGGTTAGAGATCCACTGCACTGCACACTTGAAATTCACGACGCCTAAATTTTGTGCGATATTATTATTGTGCTAATACATCCTAATCACAATAACCAGCAATGGTACTTGATTCCAGAAGCACTGAGAGAATTGCTCCAGTCACAGTACGTTTCCCCTGGAGTGACTTCAACCCTCTGTTCAGATCTCCAAGAGAAGATGGTTTTGTCAAAGGCTTCTTGAATAATGGGGAATATACAAATAAAGATCCTTGAATCTGCAGCATTCTGTCTCACTTTTAATATACACAGGAGGTTGTCCTGGTAGCAAAAGCAGGTGCTTTTTTATTTGTATTGAACAATTTCAGGGTCTTGGGGGTTTTAGCCCCTCAGGGTACAAAACACTGATTCGGTGCATTGGAGAACATCTCTCTAACAGTTTCCTCCAGTCAGAGATGCCACAAAGCCAGAAGAAAGTTTTCTTTTACACTTCTTCTCATGCATTAAGCAAATGATTAGTCTGGGGCAGTTTCTGGCAGGTGCAGGTCTCAAAGGGGCCCTGTGCTACCTGCCCCCGTGTTAGGTGATGTGTCAGACGCCGTGCCAAACTTCTTCACGGAGTCCCCAGCTGTCTTACCATGCTCCTGCCCAAAGAGATGTTTTGGAGTGCTGGGATCTCAGAATCTGCTTTGAAGTTCTTTACTGAAGGTACGAAAAATCATGACAAGCTACAGGAATATGATCTCTTCCCTGCCCTCCTCTCTCTCTGCTGCCATGTATTTTAATGAACATTCTGGGGCAGATAAGTAGAATGCCCCTGAATATAAGCCTGTGTGAAAAGTGGGAATTGGGGATCTAAACTTTGCAGCTGACTCCTACACTTAAAGTATCAAAATATCAGGTAGGACTGCATTCTCCAAGTTTTGTAAAAAATTGTACAAATTTATTTGCAAATGTTACAGCTAGGATCTTTCCGAATTATTTTAATCATTGTTTCTTCTTTACAATCAGTATTCATTTCATAAGTCAATAACATATGGGATGTATCAATACACCCAAGTGAAGATGACATGTTCATAACTCATGCAGCTGTTTTTTCACACCTGAGACAGGATATAATGCTCTGCATCAGTGCTCACCCACAGTTGCATCACATAAATAAAAAGGTAAAGCATGAGGGAAAAAAGAAACAATGATTTTAAAAAAATATAAATCTTTGTAACTGCAGGTTGCAGTTAGGAAGGCTAAGAATCAGTTAAGCACTGTTATGAGAAGGTATAACTTTGTGATTAACCCCTTCTCAGGGAACGCTGTACTGTGGACTATAAGCTGTGCGATTCGAAGTTAAATGCTTAAGGTGGCACATGTGAAAGCAAGCGCCACGCAGAGAAATAGCTGAGCCCTGGGCAGGGAACGCTCCTGGGAGACGTGCCGCATCCCCCGGCCTCGCTGCTTTGTAGCCCACGAGGAAGGGGACGTAGGTGTTGCTGCACGTGCCTGGCACTGTACTAGGGCTCGTTTGTGTCTCCAAGACCTGGGTGCAGCTTTCTAGGGGAACTCAAAGAGCAGAGAGCTGCATCCCTAACAGCCTCCCTTCCCAGAGCACAGCAAACGTGCCCTTCCACCATCAGCCACTTGGGCCAAATACTAACCCTCCCTTTCTTGTCTTTTCTCCCCGTCTCCAGCTTGTCTTGCTCCTCAGGCAATGCTCAAAGACAGGAGCCCTTGCTCGCCCAACAGCACCCAACCTTCCCACCCACAGCTGTGAGCAGCCCCGACAGGGCAGCAGCTCTGCCTTCTGGCAAGGCTCACTCTGCTCCTAATGCTGCCCCTTGGTTACTCTACTCAAGCATCCTCATGCTGTGTATTTGTGGGGGTGATCACTACAGACCAAATTCTGATTATTTTGTTGAAAGCACACAAACAACTCAAGATTTTTTGTAAGTGGTTTCCACTCTTCTTTTTTTGCCAGCACTGCTTGATTTATAAAAAAACCCTCATGTGTAGAAAGCAAGGAAAAAAAAAAAAAAGTCTGTCTTTTGAAATATCTGACAGTTCTGAGACTTTGGAAGAGGAAGAATTAAGCAGTGTTTATATCAAACCTAGCCAGGAGCAAAGCTGTATGTTCTCCCAGCAATTACATTAATAAATGCCCTGATACCAGAACTGCACTGGCCTTCGTTGATCATGTTCATGAACAAATAAAGTAACAAACAGAAAGGGTGGCAATGATCACAGTCCAGCAGGAACAGCCAGAAGGGAATTGATATTTGCCAAATAGATTGGGAGACAGCTGAAATTGACCTTTTTCTATTTTTTTTTTTTCTAACAAAATAATAGAGGCAAAAATAACTACAAGTAAAATTCATCTACTTAAGGGAAAAGAAAAGGTTTATGAAACTCCTTCGTGTTCCTTGGTCCCTGCCGTCTGTTACAATCTATTGCGGGACTGTGACAGCATTTAGGAGTTTAATGCCCGTGGAATAGAAAGTTGTCACAGGTTGATGGGCTCCTGCTGCTAGATAGTGTCCACATCATTAATCATGGACACTTATCTCCTTCGCCTCACAGGAGAGCCAAGTGACACTTGCTCACTGTACAGTGGAGGACACCAAAAACTATAATCTACCAGTGGTAAATTTACCATGAGATTGTGACAAGGATCATAGACAAATATGGGCTGCCTTGCAGCTCAGGAGCACATTTATCATGCAGGGATGATGACTTTGGCTGACCTCTGGCCTTCCCTACGCATCCCTACTCCCACCTGCAGCCTCGACACGGTCCCTCGCCCCCCGCGCTGGGCACCGCACAGGGTGCACTTGGGGGTGGTCTCCTCACCACACCGCGCCTTGCAGTTTGATCTGATGGACCAGTAAAAACAGCCACCAAATTTTGTTTTGAATAGAAGGGAGCTTTTTCTTTGCATTAGAAAAGCCCTGTGCTTTGATTCGACATGAAAGAATTGTGCATAAAAAAAAAAAAAATTCTTAAATACATTCCTGATCTAATTATTACAAATGAAAATGAAAGGCTAATTTTACGCTGCAATCGCAAGACAGAGGTGGAATGACGAGTTTTAATTCTTCTTAGGCTCAGTACCCCAAGTGTGTGGAGGAGTAGAAAATGAGTCGAAGATGCTGGAAACCCAGATTAGCTGAAGTTCTAAACAGGACTTGAGATTACAAGTCTGTTTCCAAAAGACTATTGTAACTAACATACTACAAAACATTCTAACTGCTGTTAGCATTTTCTGTTCAAGGTGTTCAGTGCTATAGGGAGATTTTTTAAATATTTGTTTAATGAGAGAGAGGCAAAAGACAGGTACCGCTTTTGTAACCTGTTAGTCAAGTCACTTTGAGATATGAGAGACATGCACAAACCCCCAGAGTCTACACAAACCAGAGCAAACATCTGAATCACATTCTACCAAGCTACCAGGAAAAGAAGCAAGCACACACATTGTGAAATATTCTGGGTATTGCTTTAGCACTAGGTAGAACAGCACAGGAGCCCATTGCATAACTTATTCATCTTAAGGGAGAGAATAACACCACTGTCATCCCTTCCATCTCTGTTTTTTGGCGCTCATCCACGGAATTTTTTAAAAGCCAAATTCTTCTGGCAAGTGCAATGTAAATTCTCCAAATGGGATGAGTTATCCTGAAACCACAGCTTCAGCCAATACGATGTAGTTAAGAATTAAAAAATAATGATTACCCACTTCTGTGTCTTATTGGTGAGAAGGTAGTTGGCAGCATATTTTGTTTCCTGACATATCTAAATCAAACTACTTTTATACAAAACATTCCCAGAAATATAAAACAACTAGATCTGAGTATTTGGGGAGAATTTCCCCATAAGAGGTGGAGATAACTCTTACCTCTCAAAGATTTTTTTAATCAGTTGAACAAGGCTGTGTTCCTATATTTGGAAGTTTTAACGTTCTGTTGTACTACTCACTGCTTAAAGAAAAAAATCCTGCAGGTTGAAACAGTGTACGCCTGACATACTAAATGGCGAGGTGTTGTTTTTTGTTTTTTTCTAGAATAGACTTTTTCTGCAGGCCATACTTTTCTGCAGATAGCAGGTAATTTACTGTGGATGCTGCCCATTACATGAACCAGGATTTCCTTAAGATCTGGAGAAGTACTAATGGAATATGACACGTTTATAGGCAGACAAGCTCTCTTGATACTTGCAGCTCAAATCAAAGGGCTGGTCAGTGTCTCCTTTAGTTTCTTTGGAGCAGCTTTTGCATTTGATAGGCAGAAACTGGACATCTTGAACACAAAAGAATGCCACAAATGATTACGTAATCTCAAAGGGAGTGAAATTTTTCTTATTCATTATTTCCTTCTCTATTCCTTTAACATGTTTGTATGATCGATAATGTTTCTATAAATAGAAAACATAAGGCAATCCTTACCGCTTTTTAAAACTGAAAAAAGATCACGTTGGATGGCTCTTCAAACCAATGAAAAGAAGACTACATCGATGAGGATGAAGTACTTTGAAATGATTTTGCTTAGAATTTACTGTTACAAACACTGAAGGGGGGATTTTGATCCCACTGTGGCTTAAAATTGGTGTAATTTTGCCAAGTTAATTTGGCTATATTGAGACATAACTGAGGTCAGAACTGCATCTTGATGCTGTTGTGAGTGAATAAAGGATGAATCAATATTAAGTTTGTTCTTTCCACGTTTGTGGCTTTTTGATGGCCTGTGACAATGAGACGCCAGTGTGCTACTATTATCCTTCGTAATGAAAACTTATCTTGGCTTGGTACTTTACATTTCAGATCTTCCTTTTGATATTTTCAGACAGCTTCTCTGCAAAGATATGCATAGCAAAGTTTTGTTGAAGGGAAGCAATATGATATTGTTCTAGCTGAGGTGCTGACAAAGCTTACTCAAACGCTTCATTTCCCCCCCAGTTTTACCTTCATGAAATTCAGTTTGATCTTATTTTGAAAATGAAGTAAACTCAGTGATACCAGATCACAGAAATAAAAGATCCTTTTTCTTTCTTTCCATAAAATACTTAATTCTTTGCTGTACAACATAAAAGAAAAAGCATGGAAACCACACACAAAAGAAAAGAAGATAAAAAGAAGGGGTACGTTCTTCGGTGATTCTGACCTGATCAGCTATGATCACTGAGATACAGCGTGTGTCTTAGCCTTTTGTGCCACTGGGTGTCCATACCATTGTGTCACATGACTAGAAGCAAAGAGTGACCAGAGAGAAGTCTTCTTTGCAGCAAAACTTGAAGCAGAGGACAAATGTCAAGCTTTTCCAAAAATCTGAACGTTTGGGTATGAACTCATTTTGAGGTTACTAGAAAAATTCCCATCACTTTCACATTTTCCTGATTTTTTCACTAGCTGTAAGTTTTCAGACAAATCAGCCTGCCACAGGTACACCTGTCACCTCCCCCCATGCAAACACAGCCTAATGGAGACACTCGTTTCTTGCCCCAGAATTAATCTGAAAGGTATGCTTTGCACATATTAGCCTTTTTTAATGCCAGACATGTTGTAAACCTTTATCAGTGATTATGGATCACAGTCGTAATGAAATACTCAAGGTAGAAAGCAGGGATACTTGTTTACCTTGCATTTATTTCAGGTTTAGTAATTCCCCCCCCCCTCCCCATTTGAGTCTGCCTCTTCATCTTGCAAACCCATGAACGAAACCTAGAATTAGTGCACACGAATAATTGGATGGAAGTACATACAGTATATGAAAGCAAAGCACAGGAAGAGAGAATAACACAACATGAATACACCTGTCTTTCTGACTTCAAATGTCATGTATTTCGCTGGTCTGATAAAATGTTATATTTGTAGTGCAATGCTCTGGTAGCCATGTGCTCTTGTGTAATTCCCTCCAGTTTCTCAACCACAAAGAACGCGCTGAATCGAGGAACTGCTCATGCTTGCTTTCTCATATTTTACCTGAGATCTTTTATTTACATTTAGTTATTTCCAATGCTTTTGAAGATTAAAATGTGGGATATCAATAAACTCTTACCATAATCTGGGATAAACTTTGTTTTCTTTATTATCTTCTGTGACACTTGTTTGCTATCAGGTTTAAGAGAGGTGGTGAAAGGCAGCAAAGCCACATGCTACAAACACAACTCTCCATCCTGCCCAGTCCCCTGCAGTGTTTCAAGCTCTGGATGCCATTAGGAATATCCCCCCTGCACAGAGTGCTCTGCTTTGGGACCACAGGGGTAAGAAGTTAGCCCAGTTACTGTCTATTCAATTTTAAAACTTATAATTGTGTCTGTTTAATCATAGCTTCTGCCAAGGTACGATCTTATGATCTTACAATTTTCCTATAGCCTGACACTAATTTTATAAATCATTTCAAAAAATGAAGAAAATATGCTTCCTAAACAATCTGGATTAAAGAAGCCCTGAAAGGCAGAAGTCTAAAGTGACAAGGATAAATCCTTCTCTACTACTCAGACCACAACTGGGTAAACACCACCTACTTGCATTTATCTACAATTGAAATATTGGTGTAGTTGGTATGGCAGCCTGCTGGATATGCTGGTCAAGCGTCTGAATTTCAAAAAGGATGCTGAAAACCATTGGAAAGCATTCAGAAAAGAGGTACTGGAATAGCTGAAGTATATAAGTATGCATTACAGGTATACAGACAGGGTAGCACTTAGAATGGAAACCTGGCTAATTCTTACTACAAAAAAAAAAAAGTAAAAAAAAAAAGTAAAAAAAAAAAAGTAAAAAAAAAAAAAAGTAGAGCTTTTAAACTCACAAGATAATTAACAAATGGATTGATTTACCTGGGAATGTGGTAGATGTTCAAATAGCCAAAGCCCATAAATCAAAATTTGGTGTCTTGCTAAGAAACCTCTAACAGGTCGAATGGAACTTAATGCACTAATGAGTGAGATTTAATAAAAGGGACTCAAAATGTAGCACCACAATGTGCCTCTGGGTATAAATTTATATAATTCTTTAAACCGTCTGAAAGCTGCATCCATCTAATGTCTGTTCCAGTATTTATACAAGAAGCCACAAACTCTGTGTACTGTCGGGCAGATGCCCAGCAGAACTGGTCCCCAACCTCCAGGCACGACTGCAATGTACAACAGGCAAAGCGGTCCTGACGGCCACTCCTGGGATTTGTTTTTAACAGAAAATCAAGCAATGCTAGAAGAGTGCCACTAACTAATATTATGTGAAGCACAACATTCAGTATGGAGAGGTAGAAATTTCATTTAATCAGATAATAATCAGCTACTTTTATTTAAAAAGATAAGCTGCAGTATCCCCAGCAACAGCATTTCTCACCCTTTCTCCCAGACTCTTGGGCAATCAGAATCCCAGAGGATGTAGTGCATCTCACAATACTCGCTTGATTTCAAAGTTTAAAAATTCATCGTTCAAGAAATCACCACCCTGTAGCTGGGTTGTGGTAACACATCACATGAGTGTTCCAGGCCCATCGTGGCATAAAGTAGGTTTGTTAAATTACCTTTGCATAATGGGTGAAAAGAGAATAACCTTTAAAAAAGCTACAGCCATTTCAGGGGTAAATATGTGAATGAAGCCATAGAGTGTTAGGTTGGGGCTTTTGAAGACACCTGGGAGAATTTAGCATCTCAATTTTATGTTGCGTAAAAAAAAATTATGTTGTTTCTAAGGCTTACTCCTTTGAAACCCCCAGTTGTGTACACTGAAAACCCCATCCTGCATCCTTCTTAATACTCAGCTACAAGAACAGTTTGTATTATATACAATTCCTTTATGATCCCACTAGTGATAGGTACGAGGAAGTCTGTTTTACAGAGAAACCATATCATCTTAGATGCATGCAGCCCTCCGTAAAACAGTGTTACATACTGATTTTTTTTTTGACATCTTATCTGTTGCTTTCCTGAGAGACCATGCTCACTTAAAAGACTCAGATAAATATTTAGTTTATCTCAAGGAAGATCGTGCCTTAAGGAATAAAAATTAATATGAAGCACCAATAATGTGAAGGTTATTTGTGAAACCCAGTCACATTTGCATTTTTCCATCTGTCAGTTGATATTGTCAGGGATGTTATGTAGCATTTTAAGTTTGCAGACAAATGAAGGGAAATCACCACCATAATGAAATCACTGCTGGATTACATTTCGATAGGTGACAAATCAATTCATTTATGATACTTCCTTTGTCACACCGAGCCATTTTATTGTGCAGAGGAAACCTCTCAAATTAATAAAACTGTTAAATCCATAAAGTCCCATGTAGGAAATAGCACATCATAGAAAAAAGTATCAATCATTAAAAGAATAAAACTGGTAAATGCTAGCAGGAGATCATCTGGGAAAAGAATCTGGCTTTTGAGAGGATTATGCTGTGACGGTAATACACCACAATATGTATATGTGCTTATGACATCAGAGTGTGTAGATTTATAGATACATACACATGTAGATATGTATACACACTGATGTGAGCACCTATCGTCTGTCTTGTATTGCAGGAGTTGTGCCAGCAGGTACCAACTGCATGGCACAGAGAAAGGGCCTGGTAAGCTCCAAGCAGTTGCATCACAACGTTATTTAATGATGTCTTTGTGATGCTTTCTCTTTTTAAACGAAATATGATTTAAGACTAAGAAACAAAGCTATTATTAGGCTCCTTCTAACATGATTTAGCTCAAATGGGATTTTGTAAAATTGCTAAACTTGCGTAAAAAGGAAAGAGATTATAGAGATTTAAAAATTATGCAGTAATATATTAATTCTTCCCCCTGCTCTGCCCCAGCCGGTGTGCCTTTGCAAAAGGCTCATTCACGTTGCACGCTATGCTGGAAGAGGTCATAAGGAAGCTGTGACACCAACCACCTTGTCAAAGATGCTGCACAGACAACCCTGGCAAAGGCAGAAAGCAAAAGGCTCTAGAGCAATGACCTTAGCATCCACAGTCTCTCTTTAGCAACCCCACCACCAATGGCCAGTTATTTGTAACAGTGAAAGGAAAAAATAAAAATATTTAAGGCAGTGCAAAGCAACATGGCACAAACCAGGCTGGGATGAAAGGCTGAGAAAAATGACATATCCTGAGGAAAGAGAATTATTAATTACTGAAAGACTGAAACTGCCTAGCTAGTGGCTCAAGATTAACTCTTAATTAACTCTCTAACACAGAGTTAATGTTTTTGCAGTTTGAAGGCTTTCAAAGGGCATCAGACAACGGTGCTAGCTAATGTTTTTCAAAGAACAGCTTTTGTGTTTTAAACAACCACAAAACAAAAACAAAAAAAAAAAAAGAAGACTTTTAGTTCTTTAATTTCAGTACTTTTCTCAGATTTTCAATTTGTCCAATTTCGTACGGTGGGTTTCCAGTTTGCTACTTTCTTTTTAAGGGAGGAATGGAAGGGTGGATAGAGAGAAACAGAAGAGTAAGGAATCCCAAAGCTCACTCTCAATCCTGACTGTGCTTCACAGTTGAATCCATGGCAAAACCTATTGAAACCTGCTCAACTTTTAAAAACCAAAATAGATGTGACTTGGGAAACCTTCATAGCTATCTTTTCTGTTGTTCAGACATCTCTACTTAGATTATTTGCTTAATAAATCACCCGAGCAGCAGGCTGGCCTTCAGTCTGACTGCTGCTGGCTGGTCCCGTCCCGTCCTGTCCCATCTCATCCCGCACGTTGGCTGGGAGGCAGCAGCGTGGGGTGAGCAAAGGCAGCGCAGCCGCAGGCAGCTCTCCCACCACCTCAGCAAAGCCAGCCTGGAGCACAGCGAAGAACCTCTGGTGGCTGCACCCCAGTTTCCTCCGAGGTGGAAGGAGCTCCTCGCTAAAGTAACAGCACTGCTTTGCGTTGGACCCACGCCCACGAAGCTGTCAGCAGCGATGGGATTTGCCCCGTGAGTTGCCTTCCAGCTTGTGCGCCAACCCGTATTATGCAGAGACAGGAATCTGAATAGCAGGGATTCGTGTGCTTGTTAGAGGCTTTTCCTGATCCCTGTTGGATCAGGCGTTCTTACATTGCTTGTCATGTCACAGGTTTGCCTTTTAAGTACTCTTTGAAACTGTCATGTCCTGTTTGACACTGATATATCCCCAGGTTGATGGGTATAAGATAAAGCAGATAGCAAGAACAGTATTTTTTCCCATATGCATAAATATTCCCAGCACTGGCAAAAAGAGCAAAGACAACACGTGTGTTAACGCACTGAATAGGCCACGACATTTTTTTTTGCACAAATTGGAAACATTTGCCAGACAATCAGTAGTTTCACAATGATCAAATGATTACGGTATCTATCCAGCAGCCCTAAAACTGCAGCCTGATGGTGTGTCCTGGGCCACCAAGACCAAATCTTAATCAAACAAAATATATATTCACTAAATAAAGGAGCAGCTGAAAGATGAGAAATTCCTACGATAATTTTTTATTAAACTGGTGCTCCATTAATATGTTTAAAGTGATGCCAGGAGAATCTCAGTCTAACTTAAAAACAGTCGAGGAGAAACACGAACTGTACGGTGGCACATCTGTTGGTGCTGCTGGCAGGGAAGGCTCAGCTCGCTGGGGCTCCAGGTACCAGCACCAGCCTCAATTTGCACAGACATAACTTTGCCCATTGAGTTTTAAATAAGCAGAAACATACGTAACTCACAATGAAACATACTTCTGTTCCCAAATGGCACCACAACAAAGGAAATGCTTTTATTTGGTCCTTTTTTAAAAATTATTTTTATTCTAAATAGAAACATTTTTTTTGTGTGTGTGTGTGTTTACTTCTAATGAGGCAGTAGTGGCAACTGATCTGATTTACAGGATTCTACAGAAAAATCTTTTATAAATTCTTCTTGCAAAACGAGTGAGTTAAAAGAATTAAGAATGGGGGAGGCTTTACCTGCATCACTTGTGGCAGTGATCTGAAGGGAGGTGACAAATAGGCATATAATGAGACACACGGCTTTATACCTGACAATCTCACACTTGACACTCTTTTTATGTGCGTTTGACAGAATGAAATGAAACTAAAATGTTAGCATTAATTGCTACTCAGTGCTGTATTACCAGCCCCACAATCCAAATCAATTATGAATATTTGTACCAGTTGTGAGACCAAAAAGATTTTGGAAGCCTGTCAGCTCTAGGGTGTCATTACCTGATGCTGCTATGACTGCTCTGGGCTCTGCTTAGAACAGGGAGAGTCACAACCACCCACTTTCAGGACTGCAACCAAAATGGCACGACTGGAGTGTTTTAAAGGAAACTTGACAGGTGTACGGTTAAACATCACGGGTTTGAACAAAAAGACGTACTTCCCACATGGAAACCTCAGACTGCTTACTGGAGTACCCTCCATCCCCACCCTATCTACATTAAATGAGAATTACTCTGTGCTCTTTCAGCAGTCATTGCATTTATTTGATTACTAAAATTAAACACTGATATACTGAAAAATTATATGCTTATTTTTTCTTAGTATTAGATATATTTCGGTACCTTAAGGGAAGGGTTGTGTGAGAACTTATTCAAGTTTGCTCTCTTGATGAATTAGTCAAGGGAGTAACTCCACAGTGGTGACAACAGAGGCTGATAAAGCCTTATGGAGCATCCCTGTCAGGTGGACTTCAAGCTGCCTTTGTCAGAAAAAAAAAAATAAAATCCATCTTAGGAGCCATGACATGGGCCTTTTTTTACTTCATTCCATCACTGAGATCAAATAGATGGTGATTTAAGTAACAAGAGGAATGTTTATGTTAAGGAACAGTAAATGTGGCTCTTTCCATGGGTTATCCCACTGTGCCTGCAGAAAGATACATAGGACTATGCTCCAAGGACCACTTTTGTTCAAAACAAAAAGCTCTCTCCATTTCAAGGGAATAAATTTCTCTCACTTGCAAACGTAAAATGCAGAAGACTGTTGAGGAAGTGTTGACTCCACCATCCCTGGTGGGCAGCATCTAATGTCTGAGAACAGTGCATTGAACTCTGCATCCCTATTGTCATGTTTCTTTCCAGAGAAGTCTTTCTTGTATAGTGAGGAGAAAATACTAAGTAGAACAAAATATTTTCTGCAAAGCAGATCTGCAGAGTGGAAGAAAGATAAAATCAGAGTTACCCAGAGGCCTGGCTGCTTCCCGCTCTCAGGGTTTCCTTTCCATCCCAGCCGAGCTATGATGCAACAGCAGCGCAGAGTCATCGCCATTGTGCTGGATATTGGCCTGACGCACCAAACATTACCTAGCTTGAAACTGCAGCTTGCTGCACAGCATCAGTCACAGAGAGCTAGTTAAATCACACAATCTCTGTGTCCTACTAAGAGTAACACACCTACATCCTCAGGAGAAGAACCTGTCATAGAATCATGACTTCCTTAGTTCCCATTCCTTAGTTCCCAGTGGGTTTTGTTTCTTGATTTTCTTACCCTTCCCCCCCCCTTTTTTTTTAAATGCAGATTGAAGTATCTAAGCTTAGATATGTCCTATCTTGTGAAACACATTTAAATTATCCCTATTTGTCCCTGACTTAGACTCTACACTAAAAAGAAGTTCCAAAGGAGCAAAGTTTACCATAGGGTGAAAATATCCACTGGAGAGGGATTATAATTTTAGAAATAAATAACTTAAGAAAAAGAATATTAAACTTTTCATCCAAGCTACCAAAGCATATAGTATACTTTAATGGAAAAATAAGAACTGTCTGTTATTCTGGACTGAGAGTTTACCAAATAAGGGTGTTCTTTGGATGGTGCTGGAAATGAAAGCATTAGTGTCAAAGCTGAATCAAACACTGTGTTACTGTATTTGATTCTTGCTATAGGAAACAGGCTTATGATTTGCAGCTTGGGGCTGGCTCATCAGCACTTGTCCCACCCATCAATTATCAGCTTGCAATATTTTACAGACATTGACACTATATTCTGGAAGACAGCAAAAGTTCAGGAAAGACCATGGAGTGAGGGAACAGTATCCTTCATGTTCCTTAGCACAGAAGTCCACTGCCCGCTTCATCTCCCTTCACCAGTGTATAGAACAGAGAGGTCAACAAGATTTAGTATTTTAGCGTATTTTAGCCAGCCAAAGAGACATCAGAAAAGTTAGAGAGAAAATGAAATCAAGAGCCATCCCACTTATACTTGGACCATGTTCAGTGGAAAAAAGGCCATGAGCTCATCACATGCTAAAATTGGGTTAATGTTTATGCATTTTCAGTGGTTTTCCCTCCGTATGCAGGCAGTACAAAGATTACTCACATAAGACTTGATTTTTGCTCCTCAAAGCCTCTAAACAGACTAGCAATACAAAATATTGATTGTGGAGCCCTTGTGATGGCTGGGCTCTGAGCCTACTACAAAACTTGAGCCCTACTGAAAATTGCTTTTTATTGAGCTATACCAAAACCTGTTTTAGCAAAGGTTTCCAGTTCTCCTGACTTCTTTTCTTTGAACTGCAAATTCACCATGAGGAAAACGCAGACAGTTTAAATAAGACACATATAAATAATAATCAAACTCATAAACAAAAAAGGGATAGAAAAACTGTAATTACCTTTTTGATAGCATGAAAATAAGATATAAATGTGGAAGAAGTGGAAGGCTTACATCCAAACTATATGCTACAAACATATAACAGACCAAGTTTGAAACCCTGACCTTATTAATTCTAGTAGTCGAGGGTGTAAAAACATGTGTCAACTAAAAAGACTTTCAAATTTACCGAATCTTCATGATTCTTGTTTACACTTATATTTCAGAATACTATTACTAAAATGATCAATGCTAACTGGCACTGCTTATCTTTGAAACTTGCCTCATGATCAAGACATTAAGATGTTTTGCACACATTTTTGTGCTAAACAGCACAACACAGCTGGTTTTCTAATAAAATTACCTACCTGCTCCGCCACGCCCCCATTCACAAATTATAATGACCTTTCTGGAATAATATAAAAAGTTAGCAGTGTTCCTGAGCAAGAATTTGTATAGTTACCAGGTAATTTTTTTTTATTATTTCTTGTCTTGCACGATTTTCAATAGCAGCAAGTGCTTAAGAAGAGACTCTAGGAGAGAGGCTAAAACTATGAGTGCCGCTAAAACTTTCCTGCGATTATGGGGTATTCTGCTAATCAAGAACACATTCATTCAGAAGTAATACCTTGCCATTAGACTTCCTAAATATCCTTGTTATGCAGGGTTAATTCTTCAGCTAATAAGTAACTATTTTGGTTTCTTCAATAATTCCTGACGTCCTTGGGATTTCTTTTTTTGAATACATCTCTGAGTTCAAACCAAACCAATCAAGGAAGCACCCAGCTGTTTACCAGAAGCAGAGTCACTCACATTTGGTTACTTCTGCCTGTGCTACAGGAGCAGGCTCTGAGACAGGCTGAACGCTGCAAGCTACCTTGAAGGTTATGGCCTCTCAAGATGGACGGCGCGTTTTAAAGAATAAGATTCAGAAATGCACCCAATTCTGAGGAACTGAGCATCATAACACTGTCTAAAACATCAGACTCTCAGAAGAATGAACCAGAATCTTTACCCTAGCCTTTATTAAGTCACAAAAGCTTAGCACAATGCTGCCAGGAGAGCAAATGCAGTTACCTTTTCCATTATGGTGTTTGAGCATCAAAGAATTCTGATTCTTCCTCAATCTCTGCTTAAAAACAGAGATTGAACGTTACCGGTGTCAGTATCAACACCATTGATAGACAGCATTCATGTGTGTAAAGAACTAAGAATTGCACCTGCTTTCTCACACAGCATTACCAAATCCTCTACTGCAATTTCTGGGTTTATAAATTGAGATTGTGACTCGTGGGTGATGCACAGGATCGCAGTCTGCTACCAAGAGTTTTCTGCTGTCCTTCTGGGCATCATTTGCACCCAGCAGGTGGCAAAACGTGGTGCAAGCCTATTATTCCAGGGAGACATGGGCCACTCTGTGTAAGTGCCTGAGCGGGATCCTACACCGCGCTCCTACACCCAGCCGTACGTGGGCAGTGCTGGGACGTGGCTCTTGGTGGGTGCAGGCCAAGGGGTGGCTGCAGCAGCACCCACTGCTCTCTCCCGGGGCTCTGCTTTGCCTCATCGCTGCCTCAGATCATTAGTGAGCACTTTATTCCTTCAAGCACCCGGCTGCTTAAGATATATTCCCTCTGAATTTCATGTCTTGTTTGAAAAGATTACTCAAAATCAATGTGGAAGACAGGCTAGGAAAACAAGTGTAGCCAAGTAATTTCTTAAGCACGGTTATCTTTACACTGAAGAGAACACTAGGGAGTCACTAATCTTTACAAAACAAAAAGGATCCCTGAGACATGCCGCTTCTCTCTGCAGCCCTGCGGCTGATATATGAGCCCAAAGCCCGGTCAACACTTAAATCCAGACAGACTCCCTCTCGAATTCTCTGCTCTGGCTGGCTGTTTTTCTGGCAAGTTGCAGTGGGTCTGTATTCAGCCCAGACAGCATCTTGTCTTAAATGCATTTTTTAATCCTGTTTTGCCACATATTCAGCCTGCATAATTTGAATCCCGAGCCTGGGGAAGCAACCCAATAGAATAATTACTGAGTCCTTCATAAGCGATGCATCAGGCCAGGCTGTCTCACTAAAATCAAGGTTTAGCATCAGCTCCCAGTCTCTTCCCTCCTTCCCCCAGCCGCCAAATCTAGTTTTGCAATAAAAGGATGCCCGAATGGCTTTTCACAGACAACCAAACCGAGGATTAAACCCCAGAATTTACAAACCAAACCTGGGACTGGGTTTGACACAATAAAACCCGACTAGGACATACGAGCTTCACTCACCATTCCCACCAACTGGGCCTGGCCACTGAAAGCACTGGTTTCCAGGAGCGCCGGTGCCTTTCCTAATCTGCCATACTTCAGTGCAGCTCATGAAATTCTCCCTTCCAAAGCTGTCCTCATTTCAGCTGGATACAGTGCTTATTTACTTTCGGAA
Source organism: Microhierax caerulescens (assembly GCA_035590215.1). Taxonomy (NCBI): domain Eukaryota; kingdom Metazoa; phylum Chordata; class Aves; order Falconiformes; family Falconidae; genus Microhierax; species Microhierax caerulescens. Next base: position 44,178,833 of record JAVJGJ010000062.1, read on the forward strand.
GCAAATTTCCTGCTCAAATCTACTGCTGCAGTGTATGTCAACATCATCGCCATTAGATTCCAAGGGGTAAAAATACACAGGAGGAAATTCTGCTTGCCTCAGAAAGACAGACCCTTTAAATGCTTTAGAAAGAGAAATAGTGAAATAAATAATTTCCATTAAAATGGCTGTTGCAAAGAGTTTGATCTCACAATACAGGCAGACTCAAGAGAAGTTTACCTTCAGGTCAGCTAGGTAACAGAATGTATTGCAAAGATTTTAGTGATGACAAACAGAATGGTCTGCAGAACGGATAATGTTGATACACAATTTATTTGGCAATCTTTTCCTATCAATTTTGAAATAATGGGTTTGTGAATAAACATGACTTTATTGATTCAGACAATATTTCTTCGTGGATTGAAGTACCTACTACGTGGCCTATTATTTGAGGTACTGTTCAAACACAGGCAGAAACACAGTCACTGTCTCAGAGCCTGCAAATAAGCTTTTTTATTTTTTTTTCCTGCAAAAGAACCTACTGATTTTTCATCAGTTCTCAGTATTCAGCCTGTTCTTAGGCCTAATTCACTTCTTCAGTTCCCATAAACAACAAGAGAAAAGGTGGAATTCAAGACTGCTGCCGTATTTCTACTGCTGGCTTTAAAATTTTTCTTATGTTTCAGGACAGTCACATTTAGAATAACCATAGAATATGGTATTATTTTAGTTCACCCCACTAATTATAAGCTTTAAAGAAATAAGAAATCGCATTGTCTTGCAACAACTGTAGTGTCTAGTGTAAACTGTTGTAATAAAAAAAATAGCTTCTAGATTATCATCATAAAAAAAGAAGTTTAAAATCCATTGGAAAATGCCAGTAATTTAAAGACCCTTTTGAAAAGAAGGCTACTCTGGGCAGATCAGCATTGTATTTATTATTGTAACCATGGAAACAATATAAATTCCCATCTGTTAAGGTATTCGTTTGCTGCCTGCAAATGATGAATATACTGTACTCAACAGGTGAATGAAATAGTTACAATTTCAGTAAGTAGCCAGATTTGTGATATTTTTTGTTCTCTGTAAAACACAGAAGAGAGCTCCTGGATATGATTTAAAGCTCTATGAAATGTTTGGAATGAAACCACAAACCCCGGGAAATTTGCCTGGTTCCAAAGCTTTGTGACAAACCAGAAACTCAGACTCTGTCTTTATAGATGTTCATGTGAGGTTTTAAGAATCTGGGGGTGGGAGTGGTGGCGGGGCAGGGGGGGGGGGCACCCCAAATGTGGGACACCCACCGTGTCCCCACCCTGTCCCCAAGTGTCACTCACTGTGTCCCCAAGTGTCACTCACGGTGACCCCACCATGTCCCCAAGTGTCACTCACTGTAACCCCAAGTGTCACTCACTGTGTCCCCAAGTGTCACTCATGGTGTCCCCAAGTGTCACTCACTGTATCCCCAAGTGACACTCACTGAG
>JAVJGJ010000062.1:44190680-44203208 GCA_035590215.1 Microhierax caerulescens
CCCCCCCCCCCCCCCTTAAATTAACAATCTCCATAAATGTAAGAGAGAAAAATTAATTATGTCTAGCCTTACATCATGCTCAATGTGTACTGATGCAAATGCACCCTATTTTAATTCCTCAGAATGTTAATAATAGAGTAAATGAGCACTAGATTATGTTATACAAAAGCAATGGTAGTAATTAAACTTCATTTAATAAAATCATCAGGGATATGAAAGCATTAATGACTTATACTCTTCCTCTGCAGGGAGTGGAACATGTGTTGGTACATAGGGGCCCGAGTACCACTGAGATGAGAGCAATGTAAATATATAAACAGGAATGCTAAGGTAAGGAGCGTATCATATATGAAAAAGCTTATAGTGAAAGCCCCAAGCTACAATAAATTATTTACTTTAAAGCACCAGGAAATAGTACCATCTCAGGCAAATGACAGCACAAATATTTTCCATCCTCTGAGAGGCAAAGCATCAGCACTGAATTACTTTTTAAGTGCAAAGCTAGTTAAATGTTGCACTAACAACGTTCAAGAAAAAAAACGTTTAAACTGTGAATGGTTGTTCGCTTTGTACAGCCTTCGGTCCTGCTCTACATTTATGTTCACCAACAGCATTGAATTTGTACGACTCTTGTCTGGAATTGCTGGTAGCTGTGTGAATTCTCTCACTTGGCCACAAAACCATATATTCATTTTTTATGATCATGGACACTGGCTTATCACCATTTATTCCTCATTTTCACCCATCCCAGTCATCATTTTTCTGTAAAAAAAAAATACAATAACTGTCTCTTAGTCATGAAGAAGGAAAAGTAGCGTCTAGCCTAGTTGATCAATGGTGTACCACAATTGATAAGCTGTAAAAACTGCTTATCAGTAAGATAATTTAAAATCAAAAGGAGATAGGGTTGAAAGAAAAAACCCTATAAATAACTGCCCCCTTCCACATTAACAAGAAGTACTATTTTGTCTTCATTGCAGTAATGGAAGCCACTTTTCTGCCACAAACACAGTCCTACAGAACTTCCCATGAATATTAAACCTCTAATGACTGCAAGAATCTGCAGAAAACAGACCTCAGTAATAATAAATACTTATTTTCCTTTGGACTGTGTGGTTTTATTATAAGTGTCTTGACAGCTTTATTGATTGTAGCAATGATTGTATTTCTGTAGTTTTTCTACAAAGAAACCCCTTCCTAAATGTATGAATAATTCACAGTACTGAAACTGGACAATAGACCTCAGCACAATGCTTCGGATTGTTAAAGGTTCTGTGTAAGTCTGGTTAGAAATTTTGTAATTCTTTGCAAGCCTTCTTCAGAAAGCACATTCGGTCTAATTCAGTGTACTGGCACTTCGCTGTACTGGCATTTCACTAAGAGCTGTGCTTTCTAATTTTCCACAAATAAGGCAGCCACCAGTGAGCGGTAGGAGAAGTTGCATTTTTTGTTTGAATTCTAGAGAAAATAGCTTCTGATATTTTGTACATCATCTGTCTGTAGATCATCATATTAACTGATCAGATTTTCTTAAGTCTCTCCTCTATCTCTCATTTTTTTTTTCTTCTTTTAAATGCACAAACTTTTTGATGCTTACCTTGGCTCGGGTTTAATCCACCTATTCACCTTGGGTCCATTATATAACCCAAAGCAAGATTTACAGTCAGGGCTGAAGGGATTTATCCTGAGTTTAGCTATGTCCATGCCTGGCACTTTCTAAAACGAGCTGAAGTGACACAAACTGAGCATAAAACATCTGTTGCACAGTAAGTGTGCTATGGGATGAGGCTTTACGTGATTTCCTTAAAAAAAAAAAAGAAAAGCTTTTATGAAAATTAAATGTTGGTATTAGTGCTTATAATGTGTTGCAGAAATATCAATACATCTGGCATAGATATATCCATTAAGAAAACGTATTGAGACTGTGACATACATCAATGTTTTGTGTTATAAACATCAATAATAAAGAATAATAAAATTTCACTTCTGCCAGATGGCTCAGCACTCTTTACAGTACTGGTGCATTAGATATACTGCTTCTCATTAGGCAAGAAATAAAGCTCAGAGGCCAGCGGTTGGAGTGTGACCCCAGTTTTGCAGGCCAATGTTTGGAGCAATTCCTTCATCTCCCAAGGAGTTACTTTTGGTTTGCAACACCATGTCTGAGATCAATATCTGTCCTCACAAGTACAGCAAAGGGTGATTTTCCTTCACTTGATGTGCAAAGAAAAAGGGGTCATGCTAGGACCACTGTTCTCTTGAGGAAAGACAACAGAAAACCCCCCCAAAAAAACCAACCACCACCAAAAAACAAACCAACAAAAAAACACAACAAAAACCTCAACAGCAGAGAAGTGCCCAATCAATCCTGCAGCATTCAGGTAGCACATCAATTTGTGCAGCACTAGCTGTCACTGTGTGGAAGCTGGCGTTGGTACCCTTGCTCATCCAAACAGACATGACTTGTTTTGTGAGCAACAAAAACCTCTCTACAGTACCTAGGACCCCCTTCTGCACCCTGAGAAAGCCACATTGTTACTTCTATGACAAGAGAGATCTATGTCAAGCTTAAGGTAGGCTGGATGAAAGCAAGGAGCTCAGTCAGTAACAGGATTCCTTTCCCACCTGTATTAAAGCATGACTGAGGGGGGAGTTAAAAGACAAGATGGTAAAGACAATTTTGGGAGTATTGCTGAACTGTTGAGACACAAAACCTGATTCTTTTAGCAACCTCTGACCAGGAATTAACTTTTTTTTTTTTTTTTTTTGTCAAATATGCAGTGCAGGGAACAAGACTGAGGAGTTGTCCTCAGCTTTACATCAGTGTGATTGTGGTCTCTGTTGTTATCAGCACAGTGTTTTTATGTTGCTGTTTCCGTATTCCCATTGAAGTCCATCTGTGCGAGTCGGTACAGTAAATAGTACCTATTCTGAGAAGCTCTTTACATTTATCTACTTGAAATATTGATGACTGCTTTAAACTTATAATAGCACATGACATTTTATGAAAGTATTGCAAAACTACTCATGCAGATAACTACCTAAAGACATCTTCAAGGTAAAGATTACAGAGGCTTTGAGAATAGCAAGAAACAGAGAGAGTTAGTGCCATTGGTGTAACTCATTTCAGAGTCTCCTTGCCGAAGTGTTCTTCCAACAGACACGTCGTCCTTGACTGTGCCATGGTGGTGCAGCACATCTGGTGTGTCGGGCACCCACTGCCTGGAGAACTCTTCCAGTCCAGCCCAACCAGAGAATGAAGGGTGCAACATTGGAACAAAGGAACAGATATTTACCCAGAATGGTATAATTCTGAATTTCTGTAAGTTTAACACTAACATCCATTCTTCCACCTCATCTGTAACTTGTGACACTACATGCACTACTATATATTTCAGACATATTGGAATGGTGGGTGATTTTACAGACCATATGTGCTGCAATCTCTAGACACATCGCAGCATGTTAAGGATGGAGAATCAGATGCAGTCCTCAGATTGAGTTTTTGGTTCCTTTGTTTTTGTGGGTTTATAACACATTCTCCATAAAGTGAATTGAATGTTGCTTTCGTAGGCCTTTATGCAGATGGGTAAGTTAGAATTTTTTCATGGAATTCATCAAGAATGACTTGAAGGAAAAGGTGAGATGGACAGAAAAGTATCCTTCAGAATTCAACCAGCATCAGGATTGATCAAGTAATTGGTTCTTAACTCCCTTTGAAAGTTTCAAATCCATCATCCTCTTCCATGTTGCCATCAGAGTGCAGGGCATGTAACAGATACTATTAATTTCTATTTTTGTGCACTCTGGCATGCATGATTGGCTCATGAAGTGATGACTGTTTTAGACTACAATGTAGAAAGAAATCAGTATTACTGTGAAGACTTAGCCAATTTTAGAAGCGATCTGTAGCCAAATCTTTCTTGCATTTTTGGTGAGAATCTCAGCTTGATTTTAAAGCATTAGCAATGTTAAGAATTCACATATGTTTTAGAGAACTAGCTGAAGCGTACAGCATTCTCTGCATGGATCCCAGCTCACTTATTTTCATATTTGGCTGTACATAACCATAGAGGATGACCTTTTTCATATTTAGCTTTTTACAGTGTTTATGAAAAAAAGTGCAAAAAGTTTCAACAATTAGTCAAATTGTGTTAGATAATTTTAGTTATTTCCACAGATTTTCAGGCAATGTCTCTGTAGATTTAAAAAGGCATTTTGCAGAGGACCCATGCACAAGCTCTCTGGTGGAAATAGAAACTCATCTGATCACAATTTTGCAAGGCTGTTCCCCATCATCATTTTATTACAGTAAGCGTGCCAATGCCATACACATACAGCTCCAGTCTCCATCCCAGACAGACATTTTTGGTTGTGAATGGCCTATTTTTGCCATCTTATCATTAATTTTGACAGCCTTTCCTCAGTCTAAGTAGTTCTTCCTTTCAAAAGGACTGTTTCCAGAAGAATACTTCCAGTGTGGTTGAACAGGTCTTCGAAGAACTCATTTAATATTTAATATAACTAAGTATTATAAACACTGAAAGGAAGTGAATTCCAGATGAAGGAATACAGGAACAGAAAATTTCAAGGATATTATCATAAAATTACAACCTGAGTAGATTAAAGAAACCAGATGATTCTGATCTAAATGAGTGTTTAGAAGTGCGGTTGCTACCTGTTCATACTAGACTATATCCACTGAAGGTCCAGGGGAAAAAAAAGCGCTAAATAATTTCAAATAAATACAGATGCAGCAAGGAAGATTGCAAGCACAGGTTTAAAAGCTGCACATTGAATATTGTTCATGTAATCTTTCATGCTCAATGGTACAACGTTAGCGTTAAAACTTCGATGACTTGGCAGGGTTGGGATCTCCCCCGCAATATTCATACCTGTCTCGCATTGAAATTATAAACTGCACAACTTTGTTAGCAGACTGTAAAATTATTGAGACTATTTAGATTGTCCCTAAGTGATTACCAGTGCAGTGGGTTAAATGAGGAAATCACACCATGGGGATGTAACAAATCTGGGGTTCCTGACTTATGGAAGACGACTAAAGTGTATGTGTTTGAATAAGACTGACAGCAAGGGCACGAATCTCTGCAGAAAAGATTAGGCTTTAGTTACAAGACCTTTTCTACCCTACATCCCAAAATATCTATGCTATAACAGAGACGATATTATTGGTATACTGGTGAGACATGAGATGCTATCTTATCATGCATCAAATCTAGCTTATTAAACTTGCCCTCTGCTAAGAACTCCTGCACAGAGATTGTATATTTGTTAAAAAAAGCAAACTAACCCAAAACCCCAAACCACCCACACTTTCAGAATCATTACCATTCATTTCATTAATTGACCTGGACAGATATAAAGACAGTAAAAAAGAAACATGAACCAGTGTATAGGAGACCTACTCAATGTTTCATGTAACAACATCAACGGTATTTCAACAGGAGTATTCAGGACAGAACTCGGCTCCTTTAAGTAAGATATAAGAGTGCTGTCCTGTCAGCTGAGCTGCTGTTGTATACTGAGCCAGACCACCTATTTCCTGCTAGATGATAACCACACACAGGTATTCGCAGACTAAGATTTGATGCTGCTGTTCCAGTCTCCAAAAGGTATATTTTACCTATAAAGGCTCTATGCGTGGATGCTCTTACCAACCAAAACATACGTACACATAGACAGCATCCATCTAGTTATTACTAAGCACTGCAAAAACGGTGCTAAAAAGCTTATCAAACCTGCAGATGGAAGGCAGTGATCTAGCCAGTGCCATTTCTATCCAGCTGAAGTATTCATAAAGCATCTATCACCTTGGTATGCAGGCAGTGCCTAAGTATTTGTAAGCCAGCGAGACATTTGTGACCAGAAGAATTTTTGCTGAATGCACGCATTTGGGGAAACCACTTCATAGATATTCTGTGTATGAGATAATTTTCCTGACCATGCAAGAACACGTACAGGGAAATGCACATTTATAGCCAGAAAGAGGAATGGGCACAGTTCCTTCCCTGATGCCGCACCCCAAGGGACATAGGAAGCTGTACAACCAGCGAGGAGCACCCCTGCCCCCAGCTGCACCACCACCTAGCTTTGGAAGGTCAGGGTACCAGCCACAATTAGTTGGGCTTAATCTGACATCGCTGTTGTCACTTATATTAAAATATTCTTCCCTCCCTGCCCCCCTGCCCAACAGGTCCCCCTCATATTGTTTGTTTGTGAATGCAAACTAGAAAGTGTAGCTGGCTAAGGCAACGTTCTTGGCTTTTAATGTTATTTCATTTTGATATATGACAAATTCAGGGTAGAACTATTCCCCTTTCCTTCCCCCCCTCCCCTGCCCCATTTAGACACACTCTTAAACTAGACGCTAGGTCTTAAATTAGTACAACGTGGTTCTCTAGAGAGGTAAGTAAAACTACATTTTGAAACCAGAAGAGTTAAATCAGCAAACCCCATTTGGATACTTTCGTTTTAAGCCAAATACCTTAGGAATTGTTTTTGGCTAAGTTAAAATATGCTACTCGTACAGTACAATCTAGGGGATTTACATCTGTTGAACCGATTCCACAGAAAAATGTAAAACGCAGCCGATGAAGCAGTAGACAAGAGTCCTTAGTGCAGTTATTTTCATGACTTCCAGTGTTGGTTCAGGTGGTTTCTTACAGTGTAACTCTTGGCCCAGAATACATAAGGATGTAAAAGCTTTTATTCAGGTGGTGGAAAACAAAAGGAAAGAAGCCAGCTAAAGAGGATTCAGAAGGAAAGAAAAGTTCAGGAAAAAAACGTGAAGCTAAGGATTAAGTTGTGTGACAGCCCCCAGCACGTGTAAGCATATGTTTGTCATCTGGGAACTTGTAGAACCAGCAAAGTTTTACTTAGAGCATGAAAAGAAAGAAAAGAGGTAGTTGTAAACTATACCTATTGTGAACTAGGGCCATTCATTACAATTGTAATTATTAATTAACTCTGCGAGTGCTCCAGCAGCACATTCAGAAAATTAGTAGGGAAAAAAGACCCTTCCCTGCAGACGTGCGTCTCATGGCTCAGCCGCACACTTCTGAGCCCTGCGGCTCCGGCACTGTGACAGAAGCAGCTGTGGGTGGGTTTGAGGACTTGCCCTTGCCAACTGGTGCTGGAACTCAGAAACAGCACATCAAAAATCTGGATTGAAAAACTGGAGAAAAAGGAGGAAGAGAAAGGAAAATGCTGAAAAACTGGAGAAGAAGGAGGGAGAGAAAGGAAAATGTTAACAATAGCCTGCACATGTTCTTGCTCACATGTACAGCTCAGTAATTCTATTAAATGCCGTTGATTACCCCCCCCCCCCCCCAACATATAAATATATACATATGTACATTGAGAGAAAGAGATTTAGTCCCAGCTGAAGATACAACATTTTAGGAGGGCTTGGAAGCCCACAGTCAGCAAAGCACTATAGCTTTTACGTTTAAATATGTGTTTCTAATGATCAATATTTAGCAAAGCTTACTGTAACCCATAGGAAGTCCCACTGACGTTAACACAGACTTCGTCAATCGCTTCAGATCTAAGCATGTGTTTAGCTGACCTGGATGTACAGAATGATGAAGCTTGCAAACAGGCTTAGGGAACATATCTATTAATGGTTTAGCGTATAAGAACACATGGAGATGGAATTAAATTTCCGTTCAGTTTTAATATTCTTTACTATAAACCTAAATGCAAAGCTATGTCCATATTAAAAAAAAAAAAAAAAAAAAAAAAAAAAAAAGAAAAAATTATTTTGAATTAGAAAATTTATTCCAGACTTCCCTCCTTAGGGGCAAGTTCTTTGCTGGTGCAAATTTCCATAATTCAACTGAGTTACAACTGCTTACACCATCTAGACTTGGTCCCATCTATCACCTCCATTATCTAGATAATGTGGAAAATAATCTGTTCAGTGTTTTCATTTCCAAAGCAATGTCATGTTACAATTCTCAGCAGAGTCAAAAGGCTCCCCAAAGCCACACATGAAGAATAAACTGTAACCTTTTAAGACTTCCAAGCTGCGTGATAAATAATACTGAACTAATAATAACTCAGAGAGAAAGAGAAGCACTGTTTATCTTATTTTTCTCCTTTAGGGTAAAGAATCTAGGTAGCAGATTTTGTCATGATTTTATTGCTCATTTTTAGTTCTGCAGGTTTCTTTCTTTGTGCTCATAGATTGTAATGACTTTTGCAAGAGAAATAAATTGTATTTCCATGGGAGCACGGAGCCAGGGCATTAGGCAAATTGCAAAAGATGATGATGAAATTTGGACTAAGCTCACAACATGTTTTAGGTCTTGATGATTTAAAAACATTCCTTTAGTAATAAAAATCAAGTCCTTAAGTGCAATCCTAGCAGCCTGCATAAAAACAAAAACATACACAGGATTATTCTGGTTTGATTTATAGTGCTTTTGCCTACTAGAAAACTTAGTGTGAGAAGCTTGCCAAGGTCAGTGCTTCTGCTTTCACATCTCTTTATGAAAAAGGAGAAAGCAAGCTGCATTTTCAGTTTTTTTAAAGGCTCTGGCACAGCGCCAGCCACTAGGCATTCAGGAGGTGTTCTGTAATCCATTCAACTGTAACATAAAGTTTCGTTAAAGGTACGCTAACGTATTCTGTGCCGGCTGTGTTAATCAGTAATGTTCCATTAAATTGGCCACTGTCATATTAAAGAAAGATCTACACAGTTTGTGCCCACTTGTAACAATAATATTTGACAATAATTATAGTGATACCAAGGTGTAGGTGGTCCGGTTGGCAAGAATAGCGCAATATTTCTCTTTAATAGTGACTTGATCAAACACGTATGGGTGTTTTGTTGAGGCTTGAAGGGGATTATGATAGCTGAAATAAGATAATTTGCTGAGAAAGTTTTTTTTTTTCTTCTTTAGGAGAACACATCCTTCTGTGCCAGCGTGTGCATGCACATGTATGTACCCACACACAACCACCTCCCAGAGAAAGTAACCCTTACGCAGCCGTGTGCTGGAAAAGCTGGCGAGGTGAAGCTCTCTGCCAGAGGGAAAACAGAAAGCACGCCAGGCGTCCTGCGTTGGGGAAGAGGTTTTAACAAACAAGGGCACTGCACTGAGGTTTCTGCCCTCGGCTGTAGGAACGGTGACTGACACAGGGAAGAAGTTGTTCCAAGATATCTGTTTTGTCACCACCTCTCCCACCTCTGGACGGTCACCTCTGCTGTGCGCTACAATTTGCCATACATTACTTACACCAGCACAATAATTAAGCGCTGAAATGATCACCATTTAAGACAACAACAAGCCTCTCCGTCCACACTGCCTCAGGAAAATGAGCACTTAGCCACCAGCAGCAAGAGTTCCCAAGCCAAGCTGTCCCCCCAGGCACACGGCTTGCCCCTTCCCGCGCCGGGCTCCCAGCTGCAGGGCTGGCACTGGGCTGGGCTGCTCTACAGTGCAGCCCCATGGCCTGGGGCCAATTCCTACCAACAATTTATCTCGGAGTTTCTACTGGTGTTCTTGGCAGACCACTGCGTGACAAGGTCCTTCTGCATCCTTAGTTTGCCTTGGCATGGGGGGTGATGCCCAGGCTGGGGGTTTGGTGTTGGATGGACTATGCATGGGTGCAAAATGAAAGAAACAAAAGTTATGGGGAAAAAAGATCTTCAAGATGACATAGGAACACAGAATGATTGCCATTGGCAGGGACCCCAGGAGATCATCTAGTCCAACCCCCTACTGAAGCAGGACCAACTAGAATGGGTTGCCCAGTACATTGTCATCAGGTTTTGCATATCTCCATGGCTGGAAACTCCACAGCTTCTCCATTCAACTTATTCTGGCGTCTCACCGCCCTCACAGTAGACAAGTGCTTCCTGTGTTCAGATAGTTTTGTATCTGTCAGTTTGTCTCCATTGACTGTGTCCTGTCGCTGGGCACACACAACCTGAGCCAGATGAATGCTCTGCTGGATCCAGGTTTCATGGATGTCTGCACAGACATAGCAATCAGCCTAATGAAGAAATCTGTACCCTTACAATCTGTTTGGGGAGAACAGTGTTTTCTTCTCCATTTCTCTCTACTCCTTTCCAGTATCTCCTCTGGCCAGTTTATCAGGAAAGCCTAGTGTGGACATTGCCTAGATGACATCTCAAATATATTGAAGCACATGGAAGTAGATATAGGGGTTTATTCATTGGTGTAGAGTGGCAGGATTCTATCCAGGGCATCTATGGAGGTGTCAATGTTTATTCAGCTGTACGTGAAAAGTGAATTAAACCAATGCTTCAGATTTTAACTTGCTTCGCCAGTTCACAACCTAGAAATTAATTTGTACTGAGATGATTTCTATCAATTGGCAATTTCTTTTTTCATTGGTAGAAAAAAAATTAGTATTCTGGCCATTTCCAGATGTTTCCTCCTCTTCTTAAAACAATACTGTAACTAAAGGTGGCTGCCCTATTTCAGTGAAGCCCTGTATTCAATCGCTGGTAGTGTGTACCCACCACCTCTAGCATTTTGCAATACAAAACAATCGTTAGTAATCAGAAAAGAAGCCGTAGCCTGGACTCAGTAACTAGGATTTCCCATTACACTTGCTGGCACTTGCAGTACTTTATGAGGTTATTAAGAGATAACACACAAGTTCTCTGTGCTTTCCCCTCCCTTTCCTTATCCTCAGCATCTCACATGTGTACTCTTGGTGGTATTCAGGGGACAACATGCTACTCAAGTGCATACACATCCACAAATGTTCATGTAACATCAAACTGCATCACACAGACACACAGGGTAATACATGATGACAGTGATTCAAGACAGAGGTGGAGAAAGACAAGTGCCGCGTGCTATGGCATGCCCGCCAGCTCCCGGGTGGCCACCGCTGCTCTCCAGTCCAGCTACTGATCTCCCGACCTGACGCAGTGTGCGGCACCTCACAAGATCGCAGCCTGGGGTAATATGGCCACAGGCATTTCTTCAGCAATTGTTCTGTTTCTCACCTCCATCTGCACTTCATGCTGTGAATACTTTCCTTCAAGGCAGTGACACAAACGGAGGGAGCCCAGAAATCACCCGTTATGGTTTCTGCTCAGATATCCCTCCTGTCTTACACCAGGTGGGACAAACATCCCTGCCAGGGTATATGGGATACTGGCTTCTTGCTCCCTGCCCCCTCCAATGCCCTCAAATCTGGAAGACTTCCTTGGATGACTTCCAGCAAACATCCCATACATCAGAACAGGAATAAGCTTTTCTCTCTTTGTCCCAGAATCTGTTGAAATGAAGTGACTGTACCAAATCAGCAAATTAAAGAAACAGAAAGACAGTGGTCACCAGTGAAGGATAATGCAAGCCAGCCACTGGTTAAAACAAACAAGCCAAGTTTTAGCCTTCATAGATGTAAAAAAACCCACTTTACAATACTTATGTGGTCGGTGAGATGACTTCTGGACATTTCTAGGGCAGATAAACTGCAGGTACAAATTCTTATCCCATCCTCGATTTGTTAATCCTCAATAACCAGGATGTGCAAACAGGACTATTATTAAAGCCATCCAAAAGCATGTAACTGGCTTTTAATTAGATGATGTTATATGATTGTGTGCTAATTTTGACGAACGTTTCGGTGAATTGTTTTCTGAAACAACAACAAAAGAATGTTTTGTTTCTTTTAAGTTTCAGTGTTTTGATATAATTTGTCAGCTCAATAACTCCAGCCCATGTTCTTGTTCTGTATATCATATAGAGAAGCAAAAAAAAAAAAAAAAAAAAAGGGAACATTCACTCTCTGTAGTTATAGCTATAAAATTGTGTGAGAAAGATTTTAGTCACATCAAATAATTTATCCTTTTGCAAGACAAAACACATAAACAAAACAGTACAATATTTGTAATTTGGAAGAAGTGTTTGGAGAAGAATCTGATTCAGAATAAAAAGCAGTTCTAAACCCAGTTTGTTCGTTCTTTGTTAAAGGTCATACCTGCTTTAGTAGGCTAATTTTAAACATGTGAGAATCTATTCAAAGTAATGAGATCAGATTTAAACGGTTCATCACATATCATGAAAATGTTTTTTTCTGTTTGTAATGGGGGCTTCAAAAAAAAAAAAAAAGAAAAATCTGGATTTTCATCCACCAAAGAGAAATTAACAGCAAGCATGAAAGAATAATCAGTTTTCACAGAGGAGCAGGTAGTGCGGTTTGGTGTACCTGACTGCTCAAGGTGTTAAGACAGCCTGCTCAGCTAAAGGATGCTCTCCCCTCCACTCTTCACAGGACTGGGCGTCTTGTCTGCAAGGTGATTAAGCTTCACGTGAGGGTTGAACAGCCAGCAACCGAGGCCCTCACCAAGTGGGAAGCCCCAGCACAAGCAGGGGAGCACCCTGTGTGTGTGGCAAAACTTGCCTTTTGCGGAAGCAGCTCAGCAAAGCCAATGCCAAACTTCTTGGGAAGTTTACACTGGTTACCTTAAAAAAAAAAAAAAAAAAAAAAAAAAAAAAAAAAGACACATCCCACCCA
>JAVJGJ010000062.1:44203308-44260772 GCA_035590215.1 Microhierax caerulescens
TTGCAAGTCTTTGATGCCCGGATACTACTGACTTTCAAGCCTTATTACTTCAATGTTTTTAATATAATAAGTTACAATTGTCCACACAATAGCAATGAAATAGCCCCATACAAGAATCAAGCAAGTGGTTCCATTAATTGCTTAGCTTTATGTTCTTTGCATTTCCCTACCTTTATGGTCTCTGTCCACTAAGCTTTCCGTCTCCATGCTCACGAGATCAGCATATGGTCATTTGCTCTGTGAAATCTAGGAAAAGAAAACAGATGTTGCAATTGCATGTAACTATGGGCATGACTGAACTGGCCAGACTGCTACAGCCAAATACACCTCAGCTCAGCTCTTCCCCTGCCTTTCTCTCAGCAAGGACGTTAATTTAAACCTCTCAGCTATCATTCAGCTGCTGATAAAGCAGGGAGAAAAGTAATTACCTCTAGTACCTTCCCCCACCCACTTTCAAACTGACCAATAGATTAAGAAGTTATTGAGGGAAAGAGAAAGCAGACATGAAGATAGTAATTTAGGGTGTCTCATTTCCTTCACTGCCAAGAAAAACAGATGATAAATAAGATAATGGAATGTGTATTAAGATACCAGAGCCTGATCTTGCAAGCATACAATTGGCATCTTTTCACTTAATTGGAATTACTTACATGAAAAGAAGTGGCATTTCTAAATTACCATTGGAAGAACCAGAGGTTCATTATCCAGCATTTTAGAATACAGTGCCATTAGAGAAACGGGATTGGCTTAAACTCTTCAACCTTATATCCCATAAACTGTATCACAGGAGTGGCAGAAATATTAACATTCAGAAAGGATGTGAATTCCCAGAATTTTTGTTCCTGCAATCCCAAATATAATGTTGTTATAAACTACTGCTAATCCAACATTTTTGTATCCCAGTGAAAACATGACCATAGAAACAGTGACCGTTCCCCTGTAAATTTCCATTCTCAAATGGTTGTTATATATATACACTTTATTTTTATACAAAATGACTGACTGCTAATAACAATGAAATGAGTGTATGATATAGAAAGATTTTGCAGGCCAGAAATCTATTTTACTTTAGTTGGAAGCTTTTCATACTAAGTGTAACCAAGGAAACAGAATAAATCCTTTCTATGTTTTTATCATCTGAAGATGTCCTTGAAGAAATGAGTTAGATAACTCTGAATAACACATGTGTAATATACACTATTGATGAAGATACCTAGACATCTGTGATATCTATCACAGATAGATAGCCTCATCCTTTTAAGAGGAATGCATAAGAATCTGAGAGTGCATAAGTCGCATGTGATATGACTCCCAGGCTTTCGAAAAGCAAAGAAGATTGCCTTCTGCTGAACATACCCAGAAGGTTGGGATATTTTATTTGTCACTGATTTATGTCATTGTCAAGATGTAAATATAAAGCATGATAACACATGAGTTCCAAATTCTGTGGAGGCTAAAAGAACTTTCCCTGCCTGCATAGAAACCCTAATTTCTTTAACATCCAAATACTAAGTATGCAGTAGAGTTCAGCTTTAACATGTGGGTAATTTCTCAAAACCTACATTACAAGCTAAAGACCTGTCTGGGATGGGCGCCTTTGGGAGAAAAACAATAATAATTTGTATCAATTTTTAAAACATTCTTCTTCTGTTACAGGGAGTAAAACATGCACAAATTCAAAACACCATCGTTTCTCTGGTCATAGTCCAACATTTCCCTTTAATCTTCCTCCCAGCTTCCCTCACTGCAAAATGACAAAGAAATAAATTTGCAAATACACACCTATCTTCTTCTGAAAGTAATTTCTTATTTGCATATTCCCTATTTAATTCCCTATCCTTTCTAAAGGCTCTGTGATGGAAAAACTGTATGTATGTAGGTATTTACATAGTTTTATTTTTACTACCCACTCAGCTATTTTATTCACATTTTCACATCTCCCACCAAACAGGAGAGTATTTTCTATCAAATAAATTGTAGTGGAAAATAAATGCCCACATCTCTTTTTTTTTTTATTCTTATAATGTAAAAAGAGAGCTAAAGCCTGGTATTTCCAAAGGGTAAAATGAAGCATACGTTTTCCTCCACTGAATCTTGTCAGATTCTTCTCCTGCAATATGTTACAAACAATCTGACTTTAAAGGCTGTGGGAGCTCTGCATAGTGTTATGTATTAATGTGAATCAAGTCCTAAATTTGTTTCAATTTCTTTTTTTATTCTTTGTTTCATAGATAACCAGAAAAATAAGATATGCCTCTTTGCTTTTCTGGATTTCTGCCAAAAGCTACCTGAATAAAAGTATGCAGGCTAGAATATTCTGTTGGCATTCAGAATGCAAACTCTTGGACCACACACAGCCAGCTTAAGAAAGACTTTAACTGATGTGTGATGCCTTTCTAGTCTGGCTTCTTGTTCATCCACACCATCCATATCCCATAAAACTACTATGTGGTGCTACATGATTTGCTCTGCCCTATTTATGCTATTGCCCACTGCTGCCTCACAGGTTTTACACAGTTTTTCCCACAGCTTTCCCAAGGCTCATCTGATCTACAAAAGAAAAAGTAACCTGCCTGATTTAGTAAGAAGGCAACAGAGGCCAAGGTGTATTACCATCTCTGGTTCTAGGATCAAGTTCAAGGTCACAAACAGAAAGGATGAAGACAGAACTCTTCTTGGCATGTGAGCATGTGGAGATGACTGGGAGTTAAGGCTCCTCTGCCCCAGACAGTCAGAGATACAATTTTCAAGAACAATATACCTTATTTCTGGCAAGACATGAAAAATATCTTTCTTATCCAGAAAAATATATTCTTTTCTTCACTTACAGAGCATGATTCAGCCCTTCTGGAACAGTTCTCCTTTGCCCTCAGCACAGCTATCTAGATACCATCAGAACTGCTGAGGAGAGAGGACTTTACAAAACAGCTATGCCTAGTCTCCTCTAGCACACTCAAGGCTGTTGCAGCAGGTGTCCAGAACTTGAACTCCAAGGCCTCCCAAGCCTGTCCTCTGCTGAGCGTGGTCTTTTCCTAGAGAATTCACCTCTCATGTAAATCCATGCTGAATGCAAGAAAAAAATATGTTTCATTTGTTCAGAAGTGTTCACACTGTCTGAGTTCCAGCAATTCCATATAGGAAGAATATTTGTCAGCAACAGCTTCAGTGGAGCAAGAGTAATAATTCTCTCCTGACTATATTACAACCCATCCCTTGGGGTCATTCTTATGGAAGAGTGAAACAGCTTTTGTGAGTTATGTTAGCTGAAAATAATTTTATATATGTATTGCTACACAAAGGCAAGGCTGCCAGGGAGGAAGTAGGAAGGGCAGCCTTGTTCAGTCTGGTCTTCATTGAACATCATTTTGTCACTAAGTAAACAAGTTCCTTTTTCTCTTTGCATGTTCACATAGCTTGGCTGTGGTCAGCACCTGAGATATCTTGGAAAGGTATAATTTGTGTTGGCAAGAGGGCGGCAAAGCTGACAGAAAGTACAGTTGGTGTATATACCAGCTGCTGAAGGACAAAATGGCATCTGCTGTGCATATTAGGCCTGCACCACACTACCTCTGTGCTTGGTGATGGCCTCCCAGGCTCTAAACAGATGGTTGCTATGCAGATTCTGGACATCTATCAACCCTGGTCTTGGAACACAGCCAGGAACATCAGAGCAGGATTCCTAGGTGGGCAACCAGACTTCTCTGTGAAAGGTATTAAGCCAGAGGCTTGCAGATGCTGTAGCAGATTTCTCCTTTTCACTGTGGGGGTGAAGCCATTTCTTATTTCAATCCTCATCTTCCTTCAGGGAGAGTTTGACACAGAGTAATCTCTGCAAGGCATAAGGGCCATCCCCTCTAGCAGGTATCTATTTCTAGTGTGGTTACACTAAAGGAGTAAGATCTCCCAAAAAGTCCTTTTAGGGGTTGTACTGTGTGTGCAGCCCCTAGGACATGTTGTGAGTAGCTGCACATCCTTGGAAAATGCATGTTGTCAGGCAGAGCATGTGCTGGAGAATGCAATACGGGTTGGTGGGTTTGGTATGCAGTAACTTGTGCAATCTTCCTTGGAGTGTCCTGGACCCAGATCATTTCAGCATATATATATATCCTCAGGGAATCAGCCTCCAGGGCTTGGACAGGCACATTCCTATAGGATAGATACACAGACAGTGAAATTACAATGTTATCTGTGAAAAGAGAAAAATAATTTAAACTTTGTGCAAAACTATGATTTTACCAACAGCCATTTAGTTCAAAAAAGCATGACAAAAAGTGAGAGGATTGATCTCTTGAAAACGTTCAACACCTCAGCTCTGCTCCAAAGAAGACTCATCAGTCTCCCCACAGAATCCTCCAGGAAATATAACCATTCTGAATAACCATGTTATTACTACTTTTAAAGTTAAAAAGCAAATTAAGGTATCAAGGTCTTTCTTGAATAAGAAAAGGGGAAAGAAAAGGGGAAGGCAGTTCCTGTTCATTTACAGCAAGATGAAAAAAATCTGTATAGACCTGACTTTTCTCAAGTTTTGGAGTGGCTGTTTAGTTTCTCTCAGTCAGATAAGCACAGAATGTTCAAGGGGAAGTCTCCAGTATTTCATTTGGAGGAAAATCTGGTTTACAGCAATGGAGAGAAAAGCTAGTCAGAAATGGCTAGAAAAGGTTTTGTGCCTTAAGCACATACACTTTTACAGACCTGCTAGGCTGTAAACCCCTTCACAACAGCTTCTCTCCTTAACCCTCTGACCAGGTGGGATTGTGCTGCTGAGGCAATAAAACGGCAAAACTGCATGGAGCAGCTCTTTGAACAATAGACTCTCCGTTTAACAGAGATATACTGCTCCAAATCTTTGCCAGAATAATAGAAAGCAAAATGGAAAAACATCGTGAAAAATGTGCCTATCCTGGTAAAAGACTTTTAGTCAATGATTACCTTAAGTAGCTTGGACAAAAGCAAAGTGAGCATTTTAACATGGCGCCTTCTTAATTTGGATCCCTGAGAACATTCAGGAAAGTACAAACAAAATGAGGATTTATTCTGACAACAGCCAATTTCCCCTGTAATTTAAAATACATAGAAGGTACTATTCCCTTGCCAATGCAACCTCCTTTATCCCTTACTGGAGACAATAAGCTACATTCCCCCACTAAGTCAGAATAAACCTCAGTTCTTCCAAAGAACCATAGACCCAAGCCAACAGGGAAAAGACTCTCAGGATAACACCATTGCAGTGTTGCAACCTGATCTTACCCCTCATTTAGAGGAAGTCACCTATATTTTAGGAGTAAAATATAAAAAATTAAAAATTAAAGTGTTTTTAAATGCTCTGCATTATTGTACTTAAGAGCTTAACTCAGGAATTTCCATGCATGATCATACAGCCAAAGACATAATAAGTATGCACTATTTTTGTCACAGTATGCACACTACATTCCATACACAGGCCAATTTACAATATGCTTCATCTTTTAATTAACAGCTGTCATCATCTGTCAGTTTTCAGAGGAACATGCCATGTCTTTATACGAGAAAAAAGTATAAGAGAAACATAATGGTAGCTAGAGACACTCACTAGAAGAAAATGAGATTTTAGTACAAATCATTTACACAGACCAAAAGAATTTTTACAGCTTGCTTTCCCTGTATTAGTTTCACGTCAGACCATCTATTAACATACTGAAAAGGGTCACTCAGTAATGTCATACTCAAAACCACGTAACTTAAAAACAGGTAACCACAGCAAACAGAGTTTTTTCTGCATTGTTAATTTACACTGTTTTTTCTACAAGTAGTCAATTGTATTGAGTGGCTGGGGGAGTTGATATGCTAGCAACAGTTATGTCTTCTCTTATCTGTCAACACTACACCTTCATATTAAAAAATCTAGGTGCCATGTGATGATAAAATACCCCTTTACCACTGAGTTTGTAACCCTACATTCAATTGCTCTTCTCTTTCTCACCATAGTTTATTTTATGAAATAAAAATATGATCTCTTTCAAGTTTTTCATCTTCTCTTCTGGAATAATCTAGTTTTCCTTCTGTATTTGTTCTTTAATATCAACAACCACTTGTCTCTCCTAGAGCCTTCTCACTACTGGTACATCCAATCCTGAAATATGAATTCCTCCAGTCAAAGGTTTTGTACCTAGCTGTGGAAACAAGCACCTAAAATGTGGTGTTCTGTTCAGGTTCAATATGACCAATGTCATCCAGTTTGGTTTGAGACAAGTGTTACTGCTACCAGTAAAGAACTGGCTCATTCATGCTGAGTTTACACATAAACCTGAATCCAAACTGGCTTAAAGCATTGTCATTTCTTCTGCTTGACATATCCCAGCACTAAATCTTTTATATCTTCTACTCCCACACCAGAATAAAAGACAAGGTGAGTTACAACAGACATGCACCATTAAAAGCTGTTTCTGCATGTCTCAGCCTGTTTGGTCCTCATCCTAAGAGTGAAAGAAAAGGAGAAGTTTTTCTCCTCTCTGAATCAGCACTGAGACTGACCTTTGCTTGGCTGATTAATTTAGAGTTAATGGGTAAAAAAATGTGAGTGAGGGAGGAGGGAAGGGCAGGAGGGCAGGTTCACTGCATTGCACCAGCTCAGAGGGTCAGGTGCCTATGATCCTGGGTCCAGCTCTGATACAGCCCAGCTGTGAGAGCTCAGCCCAAGCTTCTGATGAAATTGCCCAAGATGTGAGAAAATCTGTATAGCAAAGCCATCCAAGATAAGAAAGATAAAATTGCAGGGGTAAGACTGCTGAGATGAAGATAAGTAGTAGCTCAAAGATGCAAGGAGAAAGACACCAACATGAGCCTAAAGGGAAAACCAGGGAACCGACACCAACTCAGTAACCTTGAGGATGAACTCATTCCAGAGAGCAGCAGAAAATTATTCCTCCCTACCTGACTAAAAGCTGCCCAACTGCCTTGTCAGCAGGGATGTTTCAGGTGCCTAATCAGGAGTGATAAGCATACTAGTATTTAGCACAGTTGCTCTTTGGTTATTACTATTTATTATGTCTACATCAGGAAGTTGTGTTACACTTTAATCTACTAGGAGAGTCTCTACACACAGTAAAAGTGATCCAGATAGGAAGTGTAGCATTAACTTGGACAACTTTGTCCTTTATTTGTTTACAAGTTCACAGATATTTATCCTGTCTTTTTGGCTGCAGAGGGATAAGTCAGAAACAGGTAACTGGTTGACAGCTCAATATTCTGCATGAGTGCCAGGTGATAAACTAAATTCTGTATGACTGCAGAGGCAACAGCAGCAAGTGTTACATAATAAACTGAGGTACAGGGTTCACAGACTAGGATTTAGGAAACAGTGAACATATTAAAATAATTAAATAAAGAAATTAATAGTCGACAAGAAGAAATTCTTAACAATGGCTGCTACTGAAAACCATACCCTTAACCTCTCACTCACCTGTCACAGCTCCTTCAGCCACCAATTCTTCTTCCAGCACATAACCACAGTGGAGTAATGCAGGTGTCCATCCTGGGACCTGTCCTGTTTGAAATCTTTATCAAGTGGCCTGGATGAGACAGAAGAATGCGCTTATAGCAAGTGTACAGATGGCCCAAACCAGGGGGGGTCATACATTATAGGGAGGAAAATCATTCAGAGGGGCTTAGATAGGTTGAAGGAATTGGTCAACAAACAATTTTTTTTTTTGAGTTTTTCTGTATTTCAAAGCTTTCAAACCCACATAAAATCAAAATCTGTAAAGTCTCTATAGAAGGCATAAAACTGTAACCTCTCAGACCTAAAATGGAAACCAGGGCACCCACAGTTGCCTGGAAGCTGTGAGTTTTGGAGTACTTCCAGGAAAGAGGAAAAGAAGCAGTTTGTGATAAAAAGCAAAACGAGGAAGAAACACATGGACTCATAAGGCTATGCTTGCAATTTGTTTGTGCTATCATAATTTGATGAAGGGGGAAATGAAACAATCCATGTCAAGTAGAACATGAGGACAAATCAATTTAATATCAACCTTCTCAGAGCCTGCACGAGCACTGAACAACGCTCATTTGTATTGATGTCCAGCGGTCTTCACTGTGATTTAAAGTTATCCATTACACCATGCCTCAACTTTACTATTTCATCTTGGTTTTTTCCACCTGCATATATAATGTTATTTCAGGTTCCTCCTCCAAGTCACTCTCCATCTATATTGAAAACCTTTATAAAGACCTGCATCTTCTTTTAGAGAAATATGTACAACAAAAAATATAACTCGACATGAAGTTTTTTCCTATGCTCCCAGCTAAATCCTATCTCCTGGAACCTGATAATACAAAAATACACCTCCTCAACGATCAACTTAAATTAGTGACACGTAATAGTGTAACTAGGTGCAATAGGATTATCCATAGTGTTTCAAAGCACATAGACTTGAAGAGAAAAAATTATGTTGTTGTTTCTTGATATTTACAGCAGAACCTACAGCTTTTATCAGAAAAAGTAATTTTATATTTGTTTTTTCTAAATTAATTCTGTTAACTACTTAGCATTCTGGAGGAACCTCTGAAAATTCAGCACATCAGTCTCTTCCACTGAAGTATCAAAAACCTTCACATTCATCTACTATTTCTGAAGGTCTTTTTTTTTTTTTTTTTGTGTGTGTGTGGTAAATAAAATGGTACATAAATATTTCCATCAGTTATGTACTTCAAAAAAAATGACAGAAGGAACTTAGTAAAAATCCTTCATATTTCATCATCAACTGCTGATACAATAATCACTAATCCTTCCAATTTATATCTATTCTTAACAGTGAATGCTTACAGTCACTGGATCCATATCCTCATGGAAGACACTGACAAGCTCCTGGTTGATTATATAATTAAGTGTATATGCAGGATCAGAGCTTTATCTTCAGAGACAGCAATTTCTTTCAGAAATGTCAATATCTTGTCCATTTACTTCACATTTTATTTTTAAGACTGTATTTTTCAGTTTCTTATTTTTAAACTGAATTCATGGCCCCTTCTAGCTGATGGCTTAGATTCTGCACATCTTATTATTCTGCTCCTCCTCCTTTATTTTGTAAATTATTTCTACCTACTTGTTCACTTATATTTACTTCATGGAGTAGTGTCAGACAACTTCATGTATACATAAAAGTCATGTTCACTATGTTCAAACATAGCTCATTTCTCTTTCATCTTTTTTCCTCAAATGCTTTTCTTTTTATTCTAAACTAAGGATAAAATGACATCTTCATTTTCATTTCTTCCACACTGGTGCACTTTAATTGATCTGCAAAAGATGTCAGAATGTGTTGAAGCTGAACAATAGAGCACTTCAATCAAATGCCAAAGTCATCTGTTATAATTTTTTCTAAGGGAAAAAAAAAAAAAAAAAAGAACAGTAACTCAAAGACTGGAAGGATTTATGGCGTTATTGTTTAATTTTGAAACAAAAATTTCTACTTATTTAACCACCTGGGGTTGAACAATTCCTGTTTTGATGATTTATCTGCACCTCTGCATCATAAAAGTGCCTGATTGTACTTCTTTTCAGAAGTCTCTGAAAGGCTGTATTATTTCTCAAAGTAAAGGTTTTAAGAGTTGGGTTTTTTCTGTTTTTCAGATTTCCCATTAAAATTACCTTTCATAACAATATAAACATGATCCTGCCAGAAGGCAGAATGGCAGGTATTCTAATTCTTGTTTTTTCTGTCATTTCTGTAATCATGTGAAATCGGGGGGGGGGGAGTGTATGTGTGGAACTGAAATACCTATATAGTCTTGAAATTGTTGCTATTTAGATGAAAAATAACTCTTTAGATTATGCAACATCTGAAAAATTCAGCTGTCGTAAAAAAATGTAGAAATCCTACACACAGTGAAAGTTAATTTGACTGTAAACTTGAAATTAAACCATAACTTTATTGGTGAGGGATCTAGGAAGAATTCTTCCACATAGGGTCTACATTGGAAATTCTTCAGTAATACAAAATGGCTAGATTAGCACAGATTCAAGTACAGAAAGGTACCTGAGGCAGGATTCTATGTACCTGTGAACTGTCTGATGATGCTCAACCAGCTCAGGCAGGACTGCAATGGGTATAACGACACCTATGTTGCTGTAAGCAGCCGTAAGAGCAGTACAAGTTATTCTATGGGATTGTACCAACTATCAAAAGACTCTGTAACTAGGAGACCACATAAACATAAATGAATATACTCAAGATACAAAGTAGATTTTATAAAACAAAGAAAGAAAGAAACAAAAACCTCCCACTACCACAGCCTTCCTGAGCTAAATTGCCATGGTAGCTATTGTAGCTGCTGAGGCAACCAGGTAACTCCATTTGTAATTGCACAGTTGTGGAGTGCACTTGTCACGTGACCATCTTAAGAGTGGGAATTGCCAGGCTTCACCTAGTGCATGATGATGACTGACAGATCTTTTTCCTGATGCCCTTTCCAAGACACTATGTTGCTGAAACTAAATCACCCTTCAGTATTGAGAGCGACAAGCTTTGATTCTTTTTTTTGTTCAGGACCAAGCTGAACAGTAAACAAGTGAAAGGTGGTGATTAACAAAACACATTCACCACTTGGCTTTAAACCCTTGGCACAGAATGTGATTAGCTGTTAGGTAATAAAGTAGCCTCATACTGGCTGACACAGCTGAAGTCCATTCTACTGTGGGAAGATCCACATTTCTGCTACCCTCCCTGCACTCTGTTAGAAAGCAGGACAGACTCACTCCTGGGCTTTTCATAGTTGTTATAGTCACAATTTAGTAATCAGAGAATTTGTCAACTATAGTTTTAAAGCGTCCTCCCCAAAAGGAGGGTCTACGTATACACATACAAAATTAATGAGCTACTATATACTAAATTAGGAACTGCTAGAGAAACCCCACAATAGGGGTTTAGCTAGATCCTTGACAAACATACACCTGGGTACTCTACAATTCTCTGATAAGGTATTATGTTGAAAAAACTTTACCCTAAGAAATATAAGCTTAGTACTCAAACTTGAATGATTTTGGAATAAAAGAAGAGCTATCCTAAAGTATTGCCATGCACATGCACATATATATATAATACACTTTAATGGTTTAACCCCACCTGACAACTAAAGCCCCACACAGTCACTCACTGACTCCCCCCCAGCAGGATGGGAGGAAGAATCAGAAGAGCAAAAGTGAGAAAACTCATGGATTGAGGTAAAGACAGTGTAATAGGTAAAACAAAAGCCGTGCACACAAGCAAAACAAAACAAGGAATTCATTCAGCACTTCCCATGGACACCAGGTGTTCAGCCAGCTCCAGGAGAGCTGGACTACATCACGCATCACAGTTACTTGGGAAGTCAAATAACATCACTCCAAATGTCCCTGCTTCCTCCTTCTTCCCCCCGGTTTATATGCCGAGCATGATACCATATGGTATGTGACATCCCCTTAGTCACTCAGGGTCAGATGTCCTCGCTGTGTCCCCTCCCGGCTTCTTGGGCACCCCCAGCCTGCTCACTGGTGGGGTGGGGTGAGAAGCAGGAAAGCCGTGCCTCTGTGTAAGCACTGCTCAGCGATAATGAAAGCATTTCTGAATTATGAACACTGTTTTCAGCACAAATCAAAAGCACAGCCCCATACTAGCTACTATGAAGAATATTAACTCTATCCCAGCCAAAACCAGCACATATGTATACACATGTACCTATATATATACACACATACATGTATATATACAAATTTTCCAAATTTGAACTGTGAAAGCTTTTCAGTTTAAGAAAACCAGGAGACTACCAGATGCCTTATTACAAAATCCTATCCATGCCCATAGCTTTTAAAGATGAACAAAATTTGCATAGTATTCACACAAAACTCCAGACAGAGTATTTGTAATTCAGATTTGGCTTACAATGTATTCATTTACATTTTATAATGACTTTAGCAGACAAAAAAGCCAAGAATGAAATAGGTTTTTTCCCCAGTTACCAGAAAGTAAAAGAGATATATTCAATGCACCAGTAGTGAGAACACAACTTCAATTTTGAACATCACCATCAACAATAAGAAATAGGACAGGCCAGATTAAGTACTTATTTTGCCCTAGGCACTTTATGAAATGCAGGCCCCCTGAGCACCACCCTTCTCTTAAAAACTGGCATCTGAAATTCTAATGAAATCTCAGCTGAACAAGTGACTAGTCCTCTTTCCTCCAAACACAGTAACTCTCTATTCATTCCTTCATGCATGCACCTAAAACCCCATTAAAGTTAATGGGAGTCACACGCACACCTAAAAGAGAATAGCCCCATAAATATTCTTGAAGGGCATATAAAGTGTAAAAGAAAAGTCTTCACAAGTAGATTTTTCTTAATGATGTAAAAATGTTGCAATTTGGGATTAAGTTTCAAACAGGAAGACCAATGGGAGGAATTTCTCACCTGGCTCTAAATTACAATTGCAGGAAATCAAGCTGCTTCTTTCAAAACTGGAGATGATAGCAAGTCAGCAGAGTAGTTATATGTCTTTGCTATTGAGAATAACTTAAGCACACTTCTTCAAAGGCAGCACTGCATACATAAAGAGTGATGAGTTTGACTGGCCCTTTTAAATCCATACCTTCAATAGGTTTTCTTACTTTTCCTGAAACAGGATGGCCCATTTAAAACAAAAAATCAAAATGTTCTGAGCACATTTTTAGTTTTAGCCACAGTTAAAGTTACCTACATGTAAGTGGTCATTACATCTATTTCATCGAAGTCTAAGAAGCACAAGCAGGTATAGCTGGCTTCCTAGATTTGCTCTTATTTGTTAAGTCCTATGAACATATGTAATAACGATGTAAACACAACTCCAGTGAAGAAAGGAATGGCACTGTATTTTTCACAGATTTGTGTAAACCGACTCCAAGGATAATATGTTTGTAAATTTAATAATGCCTCATTTGAATCAGTAGCTACGTTTCCTCTATTTCCACATTGGGGAAATACCAACAGAAGATCTTATTAGTGCACAGAACTAGCAAACAAAGCTTATCATACTCATCAGGCTGGCCCAAGACATTATCCAGCATGACACAACAGTGACAGCACTCTTACCTATTTTGCCCACATGAGTGCTTCAAAATTCCAGCCTAGCTGCTGGGTGAGGAGAGATTACATGACAGCAGAGAGAGAAAATCTCTCCCACTGTCAACAAATAACAGTACCACTCTCCACAGTCCCGTCTACAAGATCAGCAAAGCTGTCTGTAGGGCTCAAGCACACACACACCTTGTTGTCCTCCCTAACTTCTTTTTCTCCTCTCGTCTTCCCAATCTGTGTATTAGCCATATTGCCATGCACACAGCACCGATTGTACTTGCTCCCCATTCCCAAGGTGTCTGTACTTGAATTCACTAGTTTCCTCTCCCTACCCATCCAGTCCCTTATGCTGTCCTCAACCTCATCACTCTTTCTCAGTCTATTTTGGGATCTGAATCCTAGTCTTCCTTTAAAAATGATGCCAGCAATTTGTGTCCCCCCAAAGGCTTTAAACTCCACACACATGCTTCTGCTGCCCTCCAATTTTCATTCAAACTCAGCTTCTCTACCATCACAGTGTTCCAGCCTTCCCTTCTCACATTACAGCAAACTTATCTTGCCCTCAGCTTCTTTACACAACTCCCACATTTTTCCTAATGAAGCCTATACAAACTCGCTCCTGCTTTTCCCTCCTATTTATTACAGGCTCTTGTTCTAACCTAAAACAATAATTGTCCCTGTATCTATACTATACTGTATCTATACAGGGCTAAATTTTCTGCATTCCTATGAAAGGAAAAAGAAAAAAGAAAGAAAATCAAAAGAAAAAATAATCTTTCTAATTTTTATTTCTGTGTTTAGTCACACCGCAGCTTTGGAAATAAGGAAAAGTAATGCTAGGAAATATTCAGACCCATCATGCTTGGTATAGAGAAAGGTCTCTGGTTATGCATTTTTACGCATTTAGCTGCCATGTGTACACTGGTTTCTACAGAACATGGACAACTAAATATGTTTTCAAAGCTGTGTAATTTCTCCAAACTGGGATAGCTTTTTTTTTTTTTTTTTTTTTTTAGAAATAGAAAAAGGCACATCTTTGTCATAAAATCAGCCTACATCCCAAATGCTGCATCTCTGCTTTAGCCCATAGGTCTGCTAGAACTTTGCAATTAAAGGGCTGTAAAATTCTTGGCAAGCAATGTGTTTTTCCCCTTATTTCATTCCTCTGAAATGGTTGAACCATTTTTGCTGAAATTGTCCGAAAATACTCAGCCCAAGTGTATACCCAATGTGGAAAAATATCCACATTGTCAGGCAAAGTTATGTGGCAGAAAATAAGGAGTCGTAAAGAAAATGCTCTAGCAAGCTTACTCTTTCAGCAGCACCACCAACCAAGAACTGAACATGTGATAATTATCAGGTAGAGTCTTTCTTCACTGCATCCCCTATTTTACATTCAGTTTAGCTCTTACATTCCCCCTCACTTCTCCCTTCCAGGTTTTTTGCTAACAAACTTTGTAAGCTTTGGACACATTTCTTGCTGACCCAGACTCCCACACCACCAAACCTGACTGGCACTCAGGGGCAGGAGCATAGTTTAAAAGTATTGCAAATTCAGGCAACTTTCAGGTTGTTTCATGAAAGTTCAGAGTGAACTTTCATGCCCAGGTGTTTGCTATTGGTGGTAAATGGAGAGTAACAGACCACTGCTTCTTCACCTCTACTGCAAGGTGCATTGTCACCAATACAGAGTATCTGATGCCCTCAGAAAGTGTTGAGAATGCATTTCTGACAAAAGTATTTTATCCAAAGAGATAGCACAAACTCTTACCATAAACTGGACTGCAAGCTTTCTAAGTCAGTGATCCACTGTTTTGTTTCACAAACTTTGGAGCACTCCACTTGTCTATCAAAAAATGAAGTGGCTGGCCATAGATGAAACCAAGTGCTATTAATATGATGAGGAGGATGCAAAGCAGATCTGGAAAAGGAACAAAGTATTTCTCAACCTCTAGTTTCCCTCCCTGGTCACAACTTTCTTCCTAATGACTTTTGGAAGTATCTAGTTCCAAAATGAGCAATTGAGTAAGAGTAATGATCTGACCTTTTCCAAGTATTATCTTACATGAAACACAACTGCTTTTAGACAAAGCACATATAATTATTCAAATTGGGGAAGTATTTTTCTGCTAATGCAAAGCAAGCTACTATTTTCCATACTGAGCAACACCATTTCAGAGCTGTTGAGCCCTAGAGCTTTCCCTAAGCCTTCAATATCAAAAGCTCTACTACAGCCCTTCTCCAAATCATTGAGTTCAGATAACTGAGAGGTATTTAACTGAAGCCTAAATCTATTAAATACAAATTGCATTAAAGTAACATTAAGGATTTGATGAAAACCTAGAATACCAAGGGTAGAAGGCATAGGGAGAAAGAAATAAAATCAGAGGGGAAAATTAGAATTAAAAAGCTCCCAAAATGCAGAAGAAGAAATCCGTAGTTATGTCTAAGTTCTGATTTTTTTGCCATTCTATAATAAAGATAGTAAAATGAAAAATATAGTATACTGATTGGATTGACTAAAAGAACTTGCCTACAGGCCAGCAACTTGTGCTAATTTTTAAGACTGATTAACTTTGAAACATCAGATAATGAACTGCAGAAGAAATTACTTAAACGTTTAACTGCAGAAAAAACAGCATGTGCTGCTTTCATTTACACTACAGCCTTGTGCAGTGTCTATAAAACACTGCTTGTCTAATTCCTTCATCAGCTATTTCCTAATTTTATTTTTTCTTTTCATTAAAAGGAAAAAGAGCTAAGTAACAAAGAAAGGGAAAACAAATGCAATGCAAACAGACTCAAAAACTATATTTGAAAAAAAAACTGATTCTGTTGCTGCATTTTTTAATAATATCCCAGTGAGCTAATTCAAATATGACTTTCAAAGGAAAAAGACACTCAGTCTTTGGGGAAGGGGGAGGAGGAATTTCACTTCTGCTGAAGTCTTCTTTCCCTTTTGTTTGGGTTTTTTTTTTTTAATCTTTTGCTTGCCTGATGGTTTGCTTCGGAAATTAGGACCTGGCTAAACATAAGAATTCTATGATGACTGGAGAATTATAGCAATGACATCAAAGGAACTAATAAGCATATGCATGCTTTCACAAAGAATTTATTGGGGTTTTGACTATTATGATCAAAGAACTTCCAACCATCTATCAGTTGCAATTGCAGTTAGAGCTAGTAGGCCTTTCCCGGACTCCAAAGAGCAAGTGAGATTTCCACTTAGGTGGATACTAAAGTAGCTGTGAGGACATTATCAAACCCAGAAAGAAATCCTATACATTTAAAAACATATAAGCATGTATTAAAGAAAAGTTCAAAGTAGATAATCTAAGGGTTAAAATGGATAAACATACAAGATAACTCCAATCAAAACTGATTAGGAGAATGTAAACTGAGCATTTGTGAAGACAAGAATTTTACTAAGGTGAGAAAGAGGATTTGGAGGGTTGTTTACTCTTTTTTTAACTAGCACCCACTTATACCAGTAACTAGCCTTGTATATAAAAGAAAGCTTAATAATTACCACTTAATTATGGCTTTAATATAGACACTGGATAATTCAGAAATCTGTCAAAGAAATCAGAAAATAGTAGATCTGACTTCCCAAGTATTTCTGAGATGATAAAATTCAAACGGGTTATGCTGCAGTTATAGCTCTAAATGTTATGTTATAATATATATAGTATATAATACATGTTATATATTTTATATATCTATATAAAACACAAACAGGACCTAAAATTTAGGAAAATGTTGCAATGGAAATTATAAAAATCTTCAGAGCAAAGTAAGACACTACCTTATCTGTTGTGTCAAAACAGAAGATTGTTGTATATCATTTTGTGCTCCAGAGGGCTAGAACAACCCACCTGTCCAACAGCCAGACCAGAATGGCCATAGCCTTTTTGTTTGTGTATTCAATAGTAAAAAATGGTTTTGTTTATCTGCCTCTAAAAATGGTTAAGAAGAGAAAAGTAGTGCAGTTTGCTGCTGTGCAATTCTACACAGAACACTGAATTCCCCTAACTCACACTGAAGTTCAGTAGGAGGCAGGCAGGTCAGCGCTGGTCGGAAGTAGGTCAGTTACTTATAAGAAAGAGATAGTAAAAGATACATGGTTTCCAAAGGCCTTTTTCCAAAATCATTTCACTTAAACTTTTAAGAAGCTTTTCTAAATCTTTCCCATAACATTATTTTTTCCCCAGAAAACAAGTGTCATTGTTTGGACAAAGCCTGTTTTTCTTTTTCTAAATCCTCCTCTCTCCAACAGAGGCAAAAAACCCACAACAATGTGCACAATAATCAATGGTAGGGGACTAAAAAGGGCTAGAAAGAATAGCAGTTTCCTTTTGCCCACTGATATAAACCACAACTTTTTAAATTAAAAAAAAAAAAACAAACAAACACATTTTCTCCATTAACACATCCATTAAAATTTTCAATACTGCAAAAAACTATTTTCCAGTAAAAACATTTGACATTACTCAAGGTGACAAAAAGTGCAACTAATCAATGTGAATATATAATTTTCATAGGAAGGCCAAAACTATATATTATGCAGAAAGCTTATGTGCTGCTTTAAAAAAATCTTTTCTTATTCAACCTAGTTCAAATGCAGTAAGTTTTTCACTAAGCTTTTTACTCAACTTCTGCTCAGAACAAACTGGGTGAAACCACAGCATCAGCAAAGCTGTGAATTAGGTCCACACTAAGATTAAGAAAAGACCTTGTAGAGTGGGTGAAGAAGTAAAAACATACTAGAAATGAACATCTTTCTTAAATGTTTCATCCTGTTCTACCTCCATTGTTCATATAAGTTTGACAATTTTTAAAATAGCTGTTTTTGATTACTGAACATCTTGAAAACAGCATGTGTAGGATGCAGCATTCTTCAGCTTTATGTGTATGATCACATGGTTTGCTGGAGTAGGTTGAGCCTCACTGGATTCAGAAAGACTACTTCTGTTTCAGGACATAGTGTGTTTTTTTCTAGAACAAAGTCAATGCTGAGCAGCTCTGAACCTAGGGAGAGCCACACTGTTCAGCAGAGCACAGACTTGTATAGAATATGTATGAACAGAATTTTCCACAGAGTTCTAGATGAATCTAGCAGCAACCTTTACGAAAGAGTTACTATTCTCCTGATTTCAGCTATAAAGATTTTGCGTTTGTCCTTCTCTGGACTTGCTTCTTTTGAATTTGTCTTTTCTTCCATGTCACACCTCTAGTGACCTAGACTTACCCCGGCGACATTAAATAAGCTGTAATCTTTCTAACATTTCTTCAATAAGCAGTTCTACAGAAATTCCTGCCATTATTCCTCATTATAAAACCATAGCCATGTCATCAGAATCATCTGTTTCTGTTCGTATAATTCAATGTCTTCCAATCATGTGTGATCAGCACATTCCCATTTCAGTATCCATTCTATGGCAATAGAATTACTTTCTATGGACTGAGATGTATCATAAAATAAACAAATTGTTTGTAGTGTTAGCCTAGCAGGGTTCAGAATTAACTGTTTCAGGAAAAAAAAAAAAAAAAAAAAAAAAAGCCACCTGGCCACCATCACTGGAAACTGAAGCCAACACCCAATTTAAATCAGACCACAGACAGATTTATCTGTGCTCCATCTGTAACATGGTGATGACAGTGAGCCGTGCAACTTTGTATTGGTGAGGTACCTTGAGGCTGGGTGGAAGGCCAAAAGGGAGTGCCAACGATTCCGTTATTATGAAAAGCCATTCAAAGATAAGCAAATGTCGATGTCAGCAAAAGCATCAGCTTCCAAATCTTTTTTTAATTCAATGAAGTAAACCAATTTACATAAGAAATACATGAAATGTATTTTCTTTTGATAATAGCAAATTATCTTGCTACCAGGTAAGTACAGATTGCAGAAACCTAATTGGACTTTAAACAACTTGTGAAAAATTCTGAACGTTACATTTTATACATTCGAATGTTTGATTTGGTTTAAAAAAACCAGTCCCCTACCAAAGAAAAATATCAATACATTTTATGTAAAGGAAGTTAAACATAAATGGCTTTATTGTACCCTCTATTTGTATATGCAACTTCAATCGGCAGAAATGGATACTGCGTACGTATCCAACTGAGCCAAGTATTGCCAGCAAGAATCTCACAATTACAGACAATTACCTTGGTTTTCTTGCACCTGCTGCTTACAAGGATTCTTTGTTAGTTGGATTTCTTGAGGAAAGAAAGATTTTGTGCATGAAAATCTCTAATCTCTCCTGAAGTTGAAAAAAAATCCTTAAATCAAGCACAACAACAATAAAAAAAAACAACCAGCAGAACTACAAGAAACCAAAAACAACCCTTAGAACACCACCATGACAAAACAAATCCTGGGCTAACTTAAACTGCACAAAAACAGAGGAGCTCCAGGTGTAGACAGATCAGAAAGAAAAAAAAAAAAAAAGAAGAAGAATAAAAATATAGTATTCTGAGCCTCTGGTTTATGCAAACATGAACTGCAGGGAACTGTTCAAGAAATCTTTCTCTACCCACTTTCCTGTGTATGTGCCCCCTGCAGCAGTTTATAACAGTCAACTTTCGGTGCTCAGGTAATGCAAGAGTTACTCTCATTCTTCAAAGCATGGAAGAGGACGGTCTGTCAAGAGATAATGACCCTTATTCCCGAGGTGCTGTTATGCTGGAAATGGCAGTAGTCCTGCCATCCAGGTTGAATAATAATCTCTGTTGTTAAAGAAACTTGTCATCTTTTTTGAAAGGCTGCAACATTTCCACCACTTAAGGCAAAATGCTAGAAGTTGACAGTGAAAAAACACTTAAGATTAGAAACATGCTCTTTGCTCAGCCTATATACTCCTCCTCTAGTTTGGATAAGTTGTTAACTATCAAACTTTGCCACTTTAAAGCATTTGCAATACTCTAGAAGTTTTGGGTATTCAGCCAAAACCCTAATAAATATTATAATGTTAGGCTTATGCTACTGCCAAAGTAGCAGCAGTGCCACATGTGATACTTGGAACATGCAGACACCGATGCAACAGAGAGATATAGAGAAAATAAAAAAAGTCCTGCCACCCCTAAAGCTCCTGCTAACCTCTGTCCACTGTGACACCCCTGATCCCTGGGGCTGTACTCCTGCTGTGCCACAGGTTCTCTCTCTCTTTCTCTGCCCAAAGCAGAAAGCTGCCTTTGGATTTCCTCGAGGAGCACCCAATGGTAGGCATCCAATCCCAGAAAGTAATGATCTCTTTAGAATCACAGTTTCTTCTCCTGCAAACCAATTTTAGTTTAATCAAACTAATTGCAATTCAACCGAGTATTCTTTCCTTGGGAGTGTATAAAGTTACTTACATACACAAAAATATATAATTAAAATAACCTTTCTAAAGTAAGTTTAGGTACTTGAAACCTACAAAGTGGCAGATCAATCTGGCACTTGACCTCAGCTCAGCCCCCTTGCACGTACAGGGCATGATGCAGTCTTTAATTATATAGTTACATAATTATATTTCCACAGAAACCCAGATTTCTTTGGTGGAGTGGGTTATAGAATGAAAGCATATGGCTTTAAAAATGTATTTATGGTAATTTAAAGAGATTAAAAAAACAACCAGTACTGAAAAGATCATTTATCTCAGCAGTAGCAGATGGGGCTCCTGCTGAGATCAGGACTTCATTGTGCTCTGCTCCGTACACGCACATTAGATCAGACAGCAGTTGTTCCAAAGACTTTGCAGTCTAAGTAGGGCAGTCAGGCAAAACTACGAGAAAAGGAATTATTTCCTTCATGTTACTAACAGGGAACTGGATGTACTGAAGCACAAATAAGTTATAGCAAGGTCAAGTGACTGAATTCAGTTTTGCTAAGGTGCAAACCAGCTTTCACCCGTTATCGCTGGCCTCCTGGTCTTAAACTAGTGAGAGCTACTGGTCTGTAAGAGCAACATAGCTCCAGGCGTTGGCAGATTTTGAGGTTGAGATGTATTATTACTATGAGCTAGGTTAGTGTCAGTAGTTTCCCAGTATCCCAGATGCATTATGTACTTGTTTAGCAATGTTACAACTGTATAGCCTTGGTTTTCCCTTCATGGCCAAGTCAAGCCAAGCTGCTCAATTAACATTGTCCCAGTAGATATTTCATTTCATTACATAAAATTTTAAAGCATCAACTAATGTTTCCTCCCAAGAGAGAAAAGTCTAGAAAGGGCTTCACAAAATGGGTTTAGCAGCTTTAAAATTACTACTTTACCTGATAAACATGTCACACAACTACGACATGTTTTAATGGAATTATCAAGTTCTTTGCATGAGGGAGGCAAAGCACTGCTAACAGAGTGCTGCAGGTCAAGGCTCAGGATAATTTGCCTCTGCTGGAATCAATAATGCCTAATAAAAACATGAAGTGGTCTAGACCTAATACATTGGATTCAAGAATTTCAAGATCTGAAGGAAATTTGATGAGAAAGGACCATTAAAGTTTCGCTTATCCAGGAAGAGGCTTGTCAAAGAACAGAGATTTCCTTTAAGCCACTAAAACCCTTCAGTTCACGACTTCGAGACAGTCTGCCAAAAAGGCTTCTTCATTCTCTTTTGTGTGCTTGCTCTCACCTGAATAGGCTGAGGAACAGTTAGTTAGAGGCAGTTCTTTGGAAAGGTGTGTTGTGTGGGTTAGAGGAGATTCTGAATGGAAAATGAGTTAATAATGTCAAGTAATTGGTCATTATGCTTGGTTGCTGGCATGGTCATCTGACCTGCAAACCCCAGTGTATTTCCTCTGCTTGGGAAAGCTGGAGTTAGGGTATTTTAATTCAGTTTTTGGTTTGTGTTCCAGGTAAAGTAACTAGATAAAACATACTATTAAATTCAATTAGTATAGTTAGAAAAAAAAAAAAAAGATGAAAAAAGTTTTGAAATCCAGATCTTGTATTCCTTAACAGATATAAACTTCCAAACAAAGTTTTCATCTATAAATCGATATAATCAGCTACAGTGTTTTTCAGTCCTCAGTGATATAGGTAATATAGACAATATAGCTAAACTCATTTGCTCAAGCAGAAAAATCACTCACATATTCTTCACTCTTCTAACCATCTGTATGACACACATGAAGGAATCTTGCCATTGTAATAGTCTATAATTTGTAAATGTTACTATATCTTTCAAAAGAGGAAAACTCATTCAATGCATAAGGAAATCCTTCAGTCAAAATAGACTTATTCAGACCTTTTGTAATCATTTCTATCAGACCTTGACTCAGAAATAGCATTCCTAATCTGAATATCTTAATGAAATTGTTAGAAGATTCAGGGTCAAGCCTTTGAATCTACAAGAGCAGCCTGAAGCCCAACTCTTCTTCTTTCTCACAGTTTTTTGTTATGGTTGATAGAAGCGACAATCTTCCTTTACACTTACCCTGCACAGTTCTGAAAATGAGACTAGCTGGTTTAAATAGAATAGGAAGGGGTATGGGGAATGTAGAAATTCACAGTGTTGGAAAGACGCCAGCATTTATAGGATGGACATATAACATTGTTATGTTTGGTGCAAAGTGTTGCAATCAAAAGCAGATTCAAGACATGAGAAAGTGACATAAGGATGGCTGAAGTCTCGCAGTTGATACACAAATTAAGATGAATATAGAAGAACTAGAGAAGGCAAAGAAACTTACGGGTGCCCAGTATTTCTAGGGATTTTCAAAACTGAGTCCTTCTCAAGCATCGTTAAAACAATCAAAAAATCCCTCAGCACCAAATTAAGTCCCTTACCTGTGTTTTCTTACGTTTAAAAAAACCCTGAGCCTGGAACTCTTTTAACAACAAGCCTTGTTTTCTGTGATAGTTTTATTTCTTTTTAGAAATGCTGGGCTAGAAATGTCTATACAATATCAGAAAACACTGTTCAATAGCTAAAAGTTGCAGAGCATTACAGCATAGTATTCTTATGCACAACAAAGTTGTTCTCTACAAGATATTCCTGAACCGGTGTATTACAGTCTGCCCCTCAAAGCTGAACAAAATTGGAGTGCTCAATGCAAGCTTAAACAATTTAGCAAGAAAACACATGAACAAAGCCTTCAAGAGAACACAGATACAGCACTCTCTGCAAAATTAGTTACATTATTTTACAGACAGTTAATCTCCCATCAAGTGGATAGAAAAGGTAAGATGTTCTACTTTGAGAGCAGCGCAGTCATTGCCTTCAAATAATTTGGGGCTAAAGTTTGGTGCGTACAGAGTATTTACTATACCTATGACAGTGAAACCACATCATGGCCACAGGTTTAGGTTTTAGTCTGAAATTTCTGCTGGTGGAGAAACTTTGAAGACTGTATTTGTTTTCTCAGCAGCTTCTGTCTTTCAGATTTTTTTAAAAAGTAAATCTGCCTATCATGTACATGCATTTTATTCAGAACTATGAAACTCCCTAGCAGGCAATTACATGTGAAAAAAATAAAGGCTGCTCATCTGGCTGAACTGAGGGAAATATTACACTTAACAGCAAGGGATGATTAGCTCCTTGAATAGCAATAAAGAATACAAGCAGAGAAAGTCAGCTTTAAAAAAAAAAAAAGAAGTTGAGACAGCATCATCATGATGTATAGTTAAACCTTTAACATAAAGAAATAACCCACTATGTAATACATCATCTATTAGGCTGAAGATGGTTTAAAAACAGTTGTTCTTTTTTATCCTCAGTATAACTTTTGCTTACTAGATAACCTCCAGCACAGACTTTCTCCTTTACAGTGTGAATATTTATTCCATAACTGTACCAGAAGCCCACGTTGCTTTGATCAGCCTCCCGACTAGCCAAATGTTTGAGACTATTTCCAAAAGAACACATCTGCTCGCAGGAGACGGAACAGCATCTCGCGCTCTGACTAGGGCAGCCGCATTGCCAGAGCCTGCTAAGTGAGCGGCAGCCAGCAACTGCCACCACTAACGCTCTTCTGGGGCAGGCACAGCCGCTCTCGGATTTAGAGAGGATGAACTGAAATTTTTGTTGTTTTGGGGGCAGCAGGAGGGTTGGTGGCCTGATGCAGTAAACTGGAGAGAAGATGATGGAGGTTAATTTCTAAGACCTCAATCCACATTAGCTACACCAAGAGCATAAAGCCAAAGTGAGCGAGCTTTATTTTTAGGCTATCTTCTTTGGTCAGCTTTCTACCCTGCTCCCTTCGTACTGTAGGGTTTTATTCAGTCACTAGTATTTTGATACTGGTGCTAGTTTATATAATTGCTGCCCTTAGCTGTTCACTTCTGACCCCGTGTTATCCCTGTCATGCTAGCACAAGCATCAGTGCAGCCGATTCTCTCAGTTCACTTTACTGTGCAATCTGGCTGAAAGTTAACAGGAGAAAATATATTTTTTTTCTTTCTGATGAACCAGTTTCCTGAACTTGTTCACTCAGCGTATGCAAAGAAGGAAAAGGAAAATGCCAAAAAAAAAAAAAAAAAAAAAAAGTGTAGCCATACTGAATGTCTACATTATGCCTGACTGCAAATGGAAAGCAAAGCCTTTCTAGTATTCTCCCATAAGGAACATTCCAAATTCAAAACACCCAGCTTGCAGTCACTGGCTTCTGAAGCACTACTCCTTTCAGCAGGCACCCCAGACTTTCCCCGGGCATGCCCATTTGAAGGGGTAATGGATCGCACACCAGTTACAAGCTGGCTGGTGACAGCCCCCATGCTGGGGAGGAGATCACAGCCCTGGCAGTGCTGTGCCAGGCACAAAGCAATGGGATATCAGTTTGTACCCATTCTGGATCTGGCTGTGTATAAGGGAAGAGAAAGATTTATCCTAGATTGGTTCTAACCTCATCTGTCTGGATGAGATTTCTCAAGTCTAAGAAGGGCCAGCTAGGCAGCAAAACATGATAAAATGCCTAATTCAAATGCTAGCGTCGCTACCCCGCTAGGAGAGCATTAGCTAAAGCAATCTGCTACAGTTAGCCATGTATTCATCCTCATCTTTGGGAGACAGTGTGCAGGGGGGCTTCAACAGCGCAATAAGCCCTTTCTGCTCTTTGCCTGTGTTCCGTCCTTTGCTTCTGCTCTAAAGATCTAATTTCTCCTGCTAACATAGCTTAAAAACATGACTGTAATAAGGCAGTGTTTTCCTTCAGCTAAAATTCATTTTAAAAACAATTCGCTGTATGTAAAGTCTAGCTAGATTTATTTTTCTATTAAAATTAAAGTTTGCTCTTGGCAGATGATGAGGGGGAAATGGGTTAGTGGAAAGCAAAGACGTATTCCTCCCTTGACTTGTTTTGTCCGGTCATTTTTCCTTCATTTGCCAGAAATTACAAAGCGATTGAGTTCAAAAGTACCACACGTTGTGAGTCAGAGACTGGATTTCCAGTATATTTACCTTGGGTGCATTTGTACACTGGTCATAGCAAGTGCTGTGGTCCCACACCAGACAGGCATGCCTGCACTTCCACCGGTGGCCTTCCAGCACTGGATGAAACAGGAATTCCCTGCTGGGCGGGACTCCTTTAAACCCCGAGTGTTAGGAAGAAAACACTTTCCTATTGTCATAAAAGAGTCCGCATTAATATTATGTATTGCTAAAAAGCAGCCACAAGACCTGGGGTCAGACTCCAGGCTGCTGTGGGCACGCACGAGGAGCGGCCTCAGATGGCAGCTCAGGCATGGCGATGCTCCCACCAGCCACGCTGGGACAGGCTGCGGCCGCACGGCCTCAGCCCCAAGCACCATTGCAGCTGCCGCCATGGCCTGGGGCAGCAGCAGGGCAGCATAGTGTGCCGGCATGCAATTAAGCCAAACTAATGATGTGCCTCACCCTGCTCCCCACCCTTGGCACGTACTCCTGTTGTTTCGGCTTGAGCCAAACCTTGCACTCCTCTAACCCCGTGGTGAACCTGCTCAGAGCACTGCGCTGGCAGAAACCTCACCCTTACCAAACTAACAAACGAAAACTTGATGAGGGTTCTGCCAGATTTCCTCCTTCCACCACTTCAGCTGAGCACCAGTGCTGTGGCAGCCAGCCAAGGGGAAAGGAAAGCGATGTACTAATCATTAGTTTAGTTGCATTTTGATAACACTCGTTATTGGATCAGCTTGGTTAAATGTCAAACCTCATCCCGATGAGACTGACATTCTTCACAGCCTGATATAGCCCTACTGAGGGGACGGACAAACACAGCCTTGACTGACATTGAGCAGTGCTCTGAGCAAGGCTTCCCACAGAAAAAGCTGCCCTGACAAGACTCACCTACAGAAGAGGTTGAAACTGGCAGATGAGCTCTGTACTCCCTTTCTAAGCAGAAATGAAAAACAAGACCCTTTTACAAGTAAGGGGATTAAAAACAGAGGAGACACTCATACAAGACAACAGATGCTATGGCAAGCCCATTGTGGAAAAAATTTCCAAATCTGGAAATTTTACAATTGTATTGGTGCCCTGTGGCTGATTGAGAGAAATGAGAAAACGCAGATGTGGAGAAAGAAATAGCCACAAGTGTGACCCCAGGAAAGGGTGGAGAGGGAGAGCTCTGCAGCACAAAACTGGCTGAAAGAACACAACGAGACCCTTTTGGGGTGCAAGACACCATCTCTAGCTTTGGTCAATAAACAGACCAACAAGCGAGAGGCGCACCCGGTGCGCGCAGAGTCCTCCTCCATGTAACAGGCATGCTTAGGTCAGGAGCTGGCTCTGGGCTAGTTGCTTGAGCCTGAAGCGGCAATGCTTGTGTTGGGGAGCCTGTTCCCATTTCTTATAACCCTGCACACTCCCCAGGCTGTAACCAGTACAGGCTCCACAGGCAGCATCCAACCTTTCTAGAGGAGGATGTCACACAGCTTCCTCTGCTTCCTATCCAAGCAAAGTAAAGGCTCTTATTTCAGTTTTTGGATGCAAGCCGCTTGTGTTAACCACCTCCTATTATTTCAAATGGAAAGTGTGATCAGCGGGACTGGTTAGTAACTTGTGTTGTCCTGGTTCTGACTGGTATCATGTTATCTTGTGCTAGTGCCTGCAAATGGCATGGACACAAATGCGGCTTTTGCCAAAATGCTGTATTAACCTTTGATTTTTTTGCATGGTAGCAGTACTAAAAAACAGAGCTTCTTTTTTTGTCCCTCTTTGTGAAAGAAAGCTGGAAAAAAAACTGTGTATGTGTGCGTGGAAATCCCCTGCCTGTAAAGTCTTTCCTTCCCACCCTCACAATTTTTGTGTGTGAACTACAGTAGCTTTTTGTATTCTTGAAAACTGGCCACTCCTGATGAGCTCACTGCTGTTTGCGTCCTGAAGAGACATTAGGGCCGAAACTCAGCAACAGCAAATCAGCACAGCTCCAACAAAGTAGAGAACGCAGCGGTGATTTATGCCAGCTACCAGCCTAGGTTCATCCTGTTTAAAGACACAGCTTATTCCAGTAAGGAACCTCACTCAGCTTACATGCAAGTGCTAAAGCAGCATTTAACTGGGGTGGGAAGAAGGGAAACCACAGACATTTTCAAATGTACAGATTCAAAACCCAAACTACTGGACTTCAAAGATATGTTGTGAAGAGTGGCTTGTTACACCAACTCACTAGATCTAGGAATTTTTCAGAAAAGTCACACAGGTCAGGGTAAGCATATGATTGCTTCATGGGGGGAATACAGAAATGCACATCCAGAGGCAGCAGCAAAGGCACACATGGCTCCTCAGACAGCAAAATGCCTTCTGGAGCTCATTGAGACTGATCCGTTGGAGAGATGCAGTGCATTTTCCCCTCTGGGAGGAAAGGAAAACACAGCAGCAGCCCCTCCTCTCATCAGCCGTCTGCTGCCCCTTCCCTTCGGAAGGCACACATCCTTCTCAGCTCCATCTCCCCGCTGCCCCAAATGCATATGCTGCAGTCTATACAGCTGCCATGTGGCACATGACATAACATCTTGGGCAAACAATATAGTCACTTCTGTTGTTCAGCTGACACTAACTGCATGTGCTCATTGTGCTTTGAGAATCCTTTCTTGGACCAACTATGCCATTAATGCAAATATCAGTAGGACTGTAACATCCTCTGTCATCCTTGCCTGTGTTTGAATTTCATTTTGTATTCATATGGTTGGTGCAGCTTTTTCCACAGAAACCAGAAGGCCACACTTAGTTCTCATCATTTTCCTCAACACAGTTATACTGGGATTTCTGGTTTAGGACAGCAAAAAATAGGTTTGTTTTTTATTTTCTCTCTCTCCCTTGTCGTTGCAGTCACTGATTTTAATATGCTACAGCTCACAGTTGACAGCTGTGTAGGTTTCTTTTCCAGTATTCTAGAAATTGCAGTTTGCCTTTCAGAACTCCTACTGCATACCACTTCTTATACTCAGCTGTTAGGCACCAAAGCACATTACAAAAAAAAAAAAAACCCCCACAAAAAAAACCCCAACGAAACAGAGGGTGCCAAATAATCCACTTAAAAAAAAAAAGTCCAGGAGAACATTAACTGCAAAACCACATAACTTAATTCCGGTTCAGAAAAGGTCATATTCATACCTGGGCAATAGTGCATTTAATATTGCTACACTGTGCAAGGCTTTTGTAGACCTACACCACAAGGTACCGTGTCCCTGCGGCAGCACAGCAGGGACACGCAGTGACCCACCATCAGGCAGCCACAGCCAACATAATGCTTTGGAAAGTTAGTTTCTTCAGGAAGTACCTTGCCACTAAGTAACTTTCTATTTACCTGGGTTTTAAAAATTCATTTTGACATTTGTCTAGCAAGTAGGACTGGTTAAAATATTCCGTAGCAGAAAGAGTTACTATGTGGAACTGTTCTTTAACTGAATTGGAATGTTTTTGTCCTCAGGGACAGGAAATATTTACTCAGGGTGAGGGGTGGCAATAAAAGAAACCAACAAAAAATTTCATTTTCCCCCACA
Source organism: Microhierax caerulescens (assembly GCA_035590215.1). Taxonomy (NCBI): domain Eukaryota; kingdom Metazoa; phylum Chordata; class Aves; order Falconiformes; family Falconidae; genus Microhierax; species Microhierax caerulescens. The sequence continues at coordinate 44,232,279 of JAVJGJ010000062.1, forward strand.
TTCTAGAAGTGTTTTGTCTTGATACATTTTATTTGACAGTCATTTAGAAATTATTCAAGTTTGACATTATAAAAACTAAAGTTATTCCAGAGTATCTTGGGAGGACAGGCAAGGAAAGCTGATATAATCATATCTTTGAAAGACACAGGTTATCTTTCCAAATTAGAACAAAACCACAACAAATTAAGAGGAGTTTTTTTTAATTTTTTTAAAAAAGTTCTCAGGGTAATGATTTTGTCTCCCAACTGACAATTAGCTTTTAAGGCCTCTGCGTTTTCTACTCCATGACTGATCTGCTGAATGGCCTTGTACAAGTCACTTATCCTCTTTATGCCTCAGAGCACATACAGCTGAGAGAGATATACACTAGCTATAACCATATGTCATTATGCCAGTGCAATGCAGTGTGTCAGCCCCAGTATTATCTTATTCTACCTACAGAGAGCACATCCATGCAGATTTTGCTTACCTAGACAAGTCTCTCATTTGCAATTTGTAATACATCAGGTAAGGAACACTTGCTGTAACTGGTCAAAGTTTAGAGAAATAACCCCTTACTCCCCACTCCAAACAGCAATCATCATCTTTGACTTCATGCCTGCGTCTCTCGTGACTCTGCCTGCCGGAGCCAGGGCAGTACACATGCTGCTAAAGGCAATGGGTGGTTGTTTCTAAACATCCAAGGGACTGCTTTCAGCTGCATAGGATGTTGCGATCTGTTCCAAGACAGCAAGAAAATTCAATACCTCTTTTCATGCAATAGCAGGGAGATAGGACTGAAATGGCAAATATGCTCTAAAACAGAACAGCCACTTCCTAGGAGGGCAGGGTGCACAAGCATGTGGGTGGCAGCCTTGGGGGGTAGGGGTCTGAAAGGCAAGACCACGTAAATAATGTTTTCAGGTGTACTATTTTCAACTGCTGCCGAGATGGTGAAGTTGCTACGGCTGTACTCGCTGCAGCTAAAATGCACCTCCTAGTTACAGTGCTTCCCTTCTGGGGAAGCTGCAGGCTTAGATGAGCTTTCCTGCTCGACTGAAGACCCTTCCTGCTAACTAAAGATCTATGTACGTGTTATCAGTTGCACCGCCCTGGATGCACTTCATCTATTAACAGCAGAGCGTTAGAGGATATTGCTGTACACAAACGCAAAGTCAGAAAGATTATATTAAGCACACATTAGGATACCTGACATTAACTACAGCATGTTTACACTATACATCTTCCCACAGCTTGCCTGCTTTAAATGCTTTTGCTGAAGTGGCAGGTTTCCATTCCACAGCTACCTGATAGAGATGTGAGCAGGAAGAGCCTCTCAAACTGCAGCTCTGTGCTAGCCATATGTTACTTGCAGATGCAGAAGACTTACCTATTAAAATTCAGAGCAGCTGTGTTCAATGATAAAATGATAACCAGTATCAGCTCTCTCTCCCAGGAGCTGAGCCACCATCATCTGTATAAGTGAAAAAAAAACAATGTTGGACTGAATGGAAAGTCACAGGCAGCCAGAGGAAGGACACAGAATCCCAGGAACTGGTTTTGTTTGCAACCTTTATTCAGGTCAGCTCACGAGGTGAGCAGTCCTTAAAGAACTTGCATGCTCCACAAAATCAGGCTTATTCTAGTACATCCTCAGCACTTTCTTCACTCTGTGGGCATGGACAGCTTCCTTTTAAAGCTGCCATTCCTACTGGAAGCACTTTTATGATCTTATCCCTTGCAGTTTCAGCCTCAGCTCAGCACCCAGTATTTAACCAGCAGCTGATCCTCTGTAGCTGCATGAGCAGCCAAAAAACGCCTTCCTGCTTCTCTTTTGCTATTCTGTATTACAACTGGAGCTGAAAAATGAGATGACACATCAAAAGATTCTGGCTTGGATTTCAGATCTCTTAGTATTCAGGGTGTGGTTGATTTGCTGGCTTTGGATTCAGACCACTTAAAGTCAGCTGCCAAGAGCTCATTTCCCTCTTAAATCTCAGGTTCCCTCATCAAACTCCTAGTATCAATGGGATATCATGGTCCATATCAATTTTATGCCAAATCAGCTCTTGCATGCTGCCCCTCACCATGATGACAAGCCTCTGGCAGTAACTTTCATAGTGACTTCCAGCATTTGCTCCTGCTTTGCTCTCTCTATGCTCTCTAGGCGCTGTTGCTCCTTCCACTGTGGCGATAAGAGCGGGTTGTGTGGACCAGCTGACCCCTTTATGCTGGGCTGGACATGCTGCGCTCCTGATCCATCTTCTCTTCAGTGATGCCGCTTTCATTAAGGGTTCAAATCCAACAGTGGAAAGAGGGTAGAAACACAATGAGTCTTCAACATGTTTCTTTTTGTGAACGCTTATTTCCCTCCCCTCTTGTAATTTCTCAATTTACTTTAATTAAGCCCTGAAACAAAACCACTCAGGCTTACTCAACAAGTGCGACTGGTGTTCCCAAGTTGAATCCTCTCGCCAGTAAAGCTACTAGCACCCGTCCTGGTGAGCATGTATGTCAGCCTTCTGCCATCAAGGGAGATAGCCTGGTGTAGGCTGCCAGGGTTGGATGCGTAAACAAGAAACTTCTTTTTTATGCCACTGTGCACAGGCAGCTGAAGGCTGTGCTTTCCACTCAGAATTTTAGGTATTTCTTTATTTCTGCTCCTCTTGGACAGCAAGTCCCTAGTGGGGTGGCAAGAAGGTGGGATAAGTCCTCATTCTTTCTCCCTGCTTTGAGCTTGGTATTCTACACCATCCCAATGAGTACAGCGCCTCCATCTAGTTTTCTCCAAGATCCACAGACTCCCAGGTTCGTGCTGCTCTTGCCTCACTGTACGCTCCAGATCCAAAGATGCTCTCAGTCTGTGTCTGGAGAACATTAAGACATGATCAACAGACTTTTAATCAGCACTTAATCGACTGCAATTCTAACGCCTCAGAAATGAAACACTGTCCCCACATACTATGTTTTTGCAGTCCCTAACATAAACATAAACATGAAAGCCTTCAAGAAGTGCAACTAGGGATGAATGGCTCCAGTGATCACAAAACCATTCCCACAAATATGCACACAGGGATGTTCCTTTTTAAAAATCTCTTCTGATGCCAGGATATGAGACTTACACACCTTTCTTCAATTCTATATGCAATGTTGCCACAGGACTTCTAAATGATAACCCAGGACTTTCCCTACTGATATGACCACTCTGACCAAAATGTGAAGGTGCCACACCATCCTCTGCATCTCTTTATATAATGTTATTTTCATTCATTAGTTATAGATGAAAGCTGATGTGGCCAGGAATCTTACTTCACTTGTTAGTTGGTGCCTACCAGTAACTAAGTAGCAACTGTTGACTAGGAATCATGATATTTTTCCTCCAGAAGGTAGAAACCAACTGACTCAAGCTCTGTGTAGCTGTTGGAATTGCACAAGCCAGCAGCCAGCACAGCTACATCAGAGCAAGTCATGGCCATCGCAAGTAGGCGCATGCTGGAAACTACCGGAGCGCCCCACACAATCACAAGCCTAGCAGTTCTTGTATTTGATGACAGTTCAAGCATCCCAATGATGCTGGTTTTGTGCTAGAGTTTACTTACATGTTGCTACTGTCATCAGTGTTGTTCCTCCAGTTTTTACCTTTAAGCTATTCTCCACTCCTACTATCCGTAGTTTCCTCCAGAGCTAGAAGCCAATTATACTTCTTTTTCTACTCTGGAGACTTACATCCCAGTTTTTCATCCATGTAACTGCTCTCTACAAGTTGTCCTGTCCCCTCAGAAGTTCCCAGCCTACATACTATGTCACTTATTCCCTCCCCTCCCTTCAGGAACATTTTCTCCTTTCAGGAACATTTTCTGAAGCCTGCCTCTCTTGTATGGCTTTCTGCCAACACACAACCTGACAATAAGAGCTCCACGGCTTTTTGGTTTTCACAGCAAGCTTTACCACTTCACTCTGCCCTTACCAAACACACACATAATGCAGGGAAACCTTCATTTGTGCCCTCTGAGGCAGGGTTCAGCGTTGTGGGTAAGATAAGTCTCTATTGGTTTGGAGAAGCAGCGGGGAAAAAAAAAACAAACAACCCCCCCCCAAAAAAAAAACCAAAACAAGACAGAAGAGTTGAAGGGACCAAAACTTGCATATAAAACCAGGGCAACAACGAAAAGGCCAACTGAGTGAATAGCTGGGACTAGTCAGTACAGACCCTGACTCCTGTTTGTATCCAACACATTTCCTATGTTCTTCAGGAGAAAAGGTATCTGTTTCTATCGGTCTGAGAAAACTCACTAGAAGTATTATGTTCACAAGGTCTTTTGCTTTGCAGATTCAATGATGTTCCCTCCTCTTTGCAATATTGAAATCTAAACCCTGAGAAATACTAGGTTTTTACATACTACTGAATCACTTCAGAGGCAGAAGCACAATGGAAGTCACATCTAAACAAAGCTGTAATAGCTAGAACAAACCGAACACACTTTAAGAGTAACATCTGCAAGAGTAGAATATCTTTATTACAATAATTGTATGGATTTTTATTTTTTTTTTTTAGATTAAAAGCAGGTTCCATGCAGAAGAGTACCTATTTTCTTTTGAGGCACAGGTAATCGGAAAGTGAAATTTAGAGGCCACAGTGTTGGAGGGAAGATGGGACACCAGCCTTGCTCCCAGACGATAGTTACACAGGAAGAAGAGGAGATGGAGGAATATGAAGCTCACAGATTATTTCTGTTTGCATTCTCCTATTTTGTATTCTTGCTCAGGGACAATTGTAGCAGACGATGGAGATTGATACATTTTAAAAATTAGAAATGTAAGGTGCAATGAGGCAGCAACCTCATAGCTGCAGAACATAATCACACAAAACAAGAAAATATAAATCTAATAGAAATTGTTATGCAATCAGTGAAGATGGAAAAGATTAAAGTTGTAAGTGGGACAAAGAATGAAAGAAGATGGAGTACTAAAGCATTAATGTGCAGTAAACCGGTAGTTAATTATTAGTCCCTGAAGAAGCTTTCACATCAGTTAAAACAGAAGTTGAATTTCTCCAAATGTTTTTCTGGCTTTGGGTGTAAATTGACTAACAGCAGGAATGGCTGCTTGGGAAAAGAAAAAAAAAACCCAAACCCAAAAAACCCCACCCCCTAACCTCCAAAAAGACTCAAGTTCTATAATTAGAAATACAGCTCTTATTTTTGATTACAGTTTCTCTTCTGTTTTATAAAGTTCATAAGAGACACTTAAAGTCTTTGGGGAGGAGAGAAAAAGAAAGAAACAAGTGTTTCCATCATCAGAGAGTTCTGGACACAGTCAAAAGATCTGGCAGTTCAGACACAGAAGAGTCTGGAGGCAAAGGTTTTATTTGCTCGTGGAGATAGTCTGGATTGTTCAGAAGCAGAAATTTAGTACTGGCACAGAGGAGACACAGCTGACTTTCCATTAGCCACTATTACTGGGCAGTTGAACCGCAAGGAAATAAAAGTGTTCAGGTCTGCAAGGTCTCAGGCAAGTTAACCTCAGCCTGTGTGCCCAGAATTGCAAGTTCCTGAGAAAGACCAATAGCCTGGTGGCCCCACCGAGCCCCATACCCCCACTTCCTCGCTTGAGTGATGAGGGCAGTAACAAAATGATGCTTCATTATCACACAGGGTGAGGGCGGAGGGTAAGGCTCGGCTACAGAAGAGCAAGGGAGACCCATATTATGGAATTGTGAAGCCACACACAGTGAGCACAGGATGCAGCGTGATTGACTTTGTTTTCCTTTTGAAGAGGAATCAAATTCTTTTGGAAAAAACATTTGCATCAGCCAGCAGTAATAAACTCACAGAAGGCCTTGATGGATCACTGATGCTGCCCTTATTCCCTTAAGCAGTGGGGCACGCTGCAGACACTCAGATGAAAGCAGAATGGATTTGGAGGAAGGCACACAGGCCAGTATCAGGATCCAAGACAGTGGTCAGACTCTCAGATCTCAGCCATATCACGTACGTCTGGCTTTTCAGGTCTCACTCAGCCAGAAGACTCCCTTCTTCTAGGCATCTAGCACCAATAAAAATAAATCTCAGGACTTGAAGTGAAACACTAAAGGAATTGTGTGCCACAAAACTTAGCCACATTAAAAAAAAAAAAGAAAAAGGGAAAAAAGGGAACAAAACCCCCCACCACAGGTGAGCCTTAGCAACCTGCATTTTATCTCAGAGGCACTCTAGGTCCTGGTCCTGGCCAGCCACCCTGTGATGAGAGAAGTCAGGTAACTCACAGCACCTGAGCCAGCCACCCTCAAGTCCAGTAAGCACATGCTAGCTGTTCACAGAGACCATGTTAACTCTTTCCTTACCAGGTAAGGGTACGAAAATATTATTTCTTACATGGATTTTTCAGTGTCCATTACATTATTTTTGGAGAGCTTTATTCAATCAGAGATACTATACTCAGTAAAATATTGTGGGAGAAGTACCTGGAATTCCAGTTTCTCTATTATTTGTCTTGGTCTTAGCCCAGCGCATTGGCTGAACAGTAGCCTGCAGTTGCATTAAATGTGACTGGCAGTCACATTTGGGTTGTCTTGCGGCTCTCTGCACAAGTGACAGAGCATATAGCTAACCGCTCATTTACCTGACTATGCAGATAGATGCTGTCAATCATTGAGAAAGTTTTTATTGATTCAGAAGTGGACGTATTAACCCATATGACAAAGCTTACACACGCAGCAAGAGGTACTAAGGCAAGTGACAAGTGTCCAGACAGCACAGAGCTCTGCCTCCTGAATAGATAGCTCTAAAACACAAGTCTAATTTCCACAGTTCCCAACCCATAAGAACAACAATTACTAAACACACCAGCTTTACAAGTTTAGAAAGGAGAATTTTAGTTATATTAGTGTCCCTTTACATCCTTGTAACTGAAATCCTAAAGGCACACTACATTAAATTTTAGCATTGTATGCAACACCAAGGTCTCTGCAAATTGCAGTTTGCACAAGCAAAACCCACCTTGCATCACATCAGACCTATTTGAACTGGTGGGCAGACCCCAAGTTAACACATGCATCCACGCGCACAGCTGTAGCAAAACCACTCCACAAGCATGGCAGGCTGACATCTGCAACAGGTGAGGCTAATATTGAGTTTAGATAGCTCTGGAAAAGAGCTGTATAACTGAATGGTAACAACTGTAAGGCTGAAAATCAACAGAAATGCAGTAGCAGTAATGCACCCCTTGTTCTGGTTGTGTTCTTGACTGTTTTGTATCATCAGCCCTTGTGGCTCAAGGTCTGGACAGCTGTACCATCCTGGTGCCCACTTTTACAGGCATATCTGGAAGAAGCGACCCAAGGCTAGGTCCCCATCAGGATTAGTACCGTGTGACTCAGTAACATCTATATTTCAACTTCGAACATTATTATTAAAGGTATGATATCACTGATAAAAGAACAGAGAAGTTTTGTTTATTTATGACTAAAAGTTTAGCCAGTTTTAAGTAAACCTATGGCCAATATGATCTTTTTCATCCACTTGTGGTATCACTTACTTTACACATCCTACGCTGATAAAATGTGCAATGCTTCTGCTGACATGAGTAAGAGCCTCAATGGAGGACAAAAACATATGCAGTAAAAGTCTACACATCAGACATTTATCCCTAGCGGAAAAAAAATTACATCTAGTTCCACTGAAATGCATCCACCTCATAGGGGGCAAATGACAACTGTTCAACAAGCAACTGTTCAAGGCTAAGCAACAGTTTAAAGTGAGAACTGAAAAGACTTTTGACTTTCTACCACCTTCCTATTTACTCAGCTTGATTTCTCTCACGTTTCAATAAACAAAAAACAAACAAAACCCCCTCAATAATCCAAAAAACCCATACAGCAATACAAAATATCCCACAATAAGAATCACAGCCAAATATATCACTGGTTCTACTGGAAGAGCACCAAATAAAACAAAACCTGATACAAACAGTTTGATAAGATAGATAGAAATTTGATTACTTACAGCCCTAGTAGCCTCCATCTTCTACAGCAGAATAGTTTCCAACTAAAGTTACGTATGTCAATAAAGTTTACTGATTGTGTTAAAAAGAGAACAACAACAACAACAACAACAACAACAACAACAAACAACCAAAAAACCAAAATCTGTTTAAAATCTGTTTAGGGCTAATCCTTACCTTCAAGGTTGTGATAATGAAAGTATTTAAACTCACTGCCTCACACTACAGGGCTCTGAAAAGCAAATGAGCTGTGTCATCTCTCTCACATGCAGGGCAAACTCATAACATCTGGCTAAGCAATAAGATACTTTCCCACCAGAACCTCATCATGCAAAGCTCTTGCAATTAAGCCAATCTGCTTTAGCTCACTACTGCTGTAGCTCAGCCCCTGTTATAACCCTTGCTTGTTTGCATTTTTTGTGTGGCTCCTATTTATATAATGTAAATATACATTTAATAGTTAATGAGTACAGCTATTTTTTGAGAAGGGATTGGATTGCTTTCAGACAGTACCAGACACATGTGAAATGAGCACAGAGACTGAAAAATCAAAATTACATACCAAAGCATACATTACAAAGGCATCCTCAAGGTTGTAAACCCAAGTACTTTGCAAGTTTCAAAATACTAAAATTTGCTTATGCAACTTTTTTTGGGATCCTCTTGTGGAGATATGGTATGATAAAGTCTTTAATTATATGATCACATACAATTGTTTCAACTGGACCCCTGTTCTCTCACTGAATAAAGTAAATGCAGTTCGCTTAAGAAGAAGCTATTCAACCTTTTGTTTTTCTGTATTACTCAGTATCTAGCCCATGACTTACAGCATAATAGTATTGCCCTGCTGTAAGGACAGACTTATTAACTGTTTTATCTTGCTTGTTACACCAGTGCTTAGGTGTCCCACTGCAAAAAGGATTTTAATTTTACAGCACGCCCCTGGAATGTAAATGAATGAGCCAGACTACAAGTGCAAAAGTGGGACAAGAATTGGTAAAGTACAGAATACCCCATAATGTTTGGTGTCTGGATCAAGATGTGAATATTATGATTTTTTTTTATTTATTTCCTTCTCTTGATGACTGTTTACATGGATTAAAACAGAAGGTAGTAAACACTGAAGTCCATTTAATCATCTGAATATTGAAAAGTGAAGTATCAAATGAGCCAGATAGTACTGTTACATCACTCTTACTTTGCAGTTAAATGCCAAATTAGGTAAACTGTTGCAAAGTCCTATGTGTACACCACAGTGATAAAGTGCCCTTCAGTATTGTTATTACTTCTGCAACAGCCAATATAACATTCTTTGGCATTCACACCTCAGATTTTATTTCAGAAAACTATAAGGAAATTTCAAATTGCTGTAAGGATTTTCATAACCAAAATACATTTAAAAAAATACTGCATAATTGAGCAAGACAGTTTACTTTCAGATCACTTACTGGGTTCACACAAAGTATTCAAAGCAAGCTGTTCACTTCTAGTTTTGTTCATTACTGCCTTGCTCGAATCTACCTGAGCCTGTACTTTATTCTCTTCTTAAAGCCAGTTTCTGATATGAGACTGTTGCCAATATATCAATTACAGTGTTCCTGTTCCAAGTGCTTTTGGAGTAGATGTAATTGTGTGCTGGTTTTGGCTGGGAGAGAGTTAATTTTCTTCACAGGAGCTGGTATGGGGCTGTGTTTTGGATTTGTGCTGAAAACAGTGTGATAACACAGAGGTGTTTTTGTTATTGCTGAGCAGCACTTACACAAGGTCTTTTCTGCTTCTTATTCTGCTCCACCAGAAAGCAGGTGGTGGTGTGGTGGTGGGGTGTAGGGGGGTGGGAGGGGGAGACAAGGAGCTGGGAGGGGACACAGCTGGCATATCTGACCCCAACTGACCAAAGGGGTGCCCCATACCTTAAGGCATCACACCCAGCGCATAAAGCTGGGGGGAAGAAGGAAGGGATGTTCAGAGTTTTGGTGTTGGTCTTTCTAAGTAACCATTAATGTCTGATGGAGCCCCGCTGTCCCGGCGGCTGAACCCCTGCCTGCCCATGGGAAGTGGTGAATGAATTCCTTGTTTTGTTTTGCTTGCATGAGTGGCTTTAGCTTTCCCTATTAAACTGTCTTTATCTCAGCCCACGAGTTTTCTCACTTTTACCCTTCCAATTCTCTCCCACATCCCACCGGGGGGGGGGGAGCGAGTGGCTGCGTGGGACTCGGTTGCTGGGGAGGTTAAACCACAACTTCCTAACTGGACAGTACCAATGTAGAAAGGGAAATATTTTTTCTTTGGGCCTAGTAACATCCAGCTGCGAAGGAAATCTACTTTGTCAGGGTAGCATGAGCTCAGCCAGTCAGTCACTGGCAGCTAGAAACCAGGTCACAGTGGTCTACAGCCATCCTGCTGCTGGATCATGTTCTCTAACGGAGAACGTACATGGACAAAGGTATAAATTGCATCAGCAGCAACAGCTGGGTGAAATAAGATTTAACCGCTTATTGGCACCAGATGGTGGGCTATTAGAAATAGTCTAAAGCTGCCCTGGAGGAGCAGGAGCAGGCTTGAGAGCTGCTGCAGCAGGCAGGAACTGAAAGCATTATTATAAAGACTTCGTAGGATGAACCATGTTGAAGCACTCATTCCTAATGTGTCCCTACCTCTTATAAATTTTAAGAGCTGTGAGCAGAGGAGAAAGATACAAATTACAGAAACAGATGGAGACTCAGCGAGGCATAGAAATACAGGTGCTATATGAACAGATGGAGTGAGGGGAAAAAAGGAAAGGAAGAGTGCTAAGTCTGAGAGTCATTGGACTCTGCCTGTGTCTGGATGCACAAAATTCTGCAGGTGTAGAACAGTTCAGTCTTGGAGGGGGATTCAGAAATGAATTACATCACTTATTTTCAGCTAGCTCACTCCTTCCCACTAGCGACACTACTTTTCTCCCTCCCCCACATGCATTAAAACAAGTTGACTTGTCCTTGAACACATCCGACTGCCAGTAATTTTAAAGAAGTTATCTTGTGGCAGAGCAGAACTAAATCAATATCACTAACTAAGAGCCCTTATCTCCTTAATATCACAGCAATGCCTTTTTTTCCAAACTCTAGACCACATTAGCTTACAGATCGATGTTAAACACAGTGGCAAAGCTGGAATGCTCTCACTTTCAATGCCAAGGCTGATAGTATCGCTGTCCTAAAAGACGGTGCCCAAGAGGTATTCAATTGGGTTAACCATCTGATAAACCCAGTCTGCATTCACCGAATGCCAAATCCAACATCACCCTCCCATTACACAGCAAAGCACAATCTCACCCTCTGACGTTAATTACATCAGTTTCCCTTTTGTAGTAAAAGGACAAAAGATGGCTGTTATTTATCCCTGAGAGAGTTGACTGATGACTTAGAAAACTGTGAGCTAACTCTTAAATTCAAACTTATGGTACATTTCCTCTCTACCTTTGCTGATTCAGCACAGGGCAATGTCACTGTGAAGGACAAGTTCTGGAGCTGAAGTGGCTCTGTGAAACCCGCAAGGTTTAGCCTGGCAGGAGTCCTTGCTGGTAGCAGTCTGGGGTTGTGGACCAGGTTGGCTGGAAATCTTCTGGCTGACAGATGCACAAGTCATACCCACCGTGCCCAGGCTTAGCTGGGGAGGCAGCCTCTCAGCAGCAGCTGGATGCAGGGTTGATGCCTTCAGCACCTGAAAACCAGCTCTGTGATTAACCATTCGACTCTGATCAAAAGGCACACATGCCTGCGTCCTCAGGGCTCACTTCTGAAATGCCCTGTTGGAGGAATTGACATTTTTAAGCGAGGCATGGCATTTCCTTCCATTTATCATTATGCTTTCTTGTGTTACCTTTTGGAAAAGGAGGACTTAGTATTCCAGGCATTACTCGCTGAATATCATTGATCACAAAGCGCTCAGCTCCTCTGGTTTTGAAGAGAGTCTTTGGTTCTTTGCTGCAGCAGCATGTCTATTTGAAAAATAGGATTGCTAGGAAAGATTATTTATCATTTTCTCATTATATCCAGAAGTTAGAAGGGAAAATACTTGGTAGGTCAACTAGCCTATCCTCTTCCAAGAGCAAGGCTTTTCCCTTTCACACATTTTACAATGGAAGCTTTGCAGGACATACATACTTTGGCTTGGTTGAGAGCATCCTCTGGGGGAGGAATGGGTCACATTTTGAAAGATTACGTCTGAGGTGCCAACAGAGACATTGGAGTCAGGGTTCATAATTTCAACTTCCACATCTTGTCCACAGCAACGCTTTCATGCCAACCCCAGATACCACCCTAAACACTGACATTAAACAATGTCGATGCCCAAGGCCTTTCTGGCATGTGACCAGAATGAACGTGAATGTGCACAAACGCAGCAAGAACAGGCTGGGATCCCAAAGTGCCATCCTCCCAGGTGCCATCACGCTCATTTTCTGCATGTCTTTTGGGTCACTCGGTATAACCCTTTGCTTGGCCTCTGTTCCTTTGATTCAGTTTTGATACCTGTGTTTCATTAGCTTTAGTTATCACCGTGTTTTGTCGTAAAATCAGAATGATTTCACAAATATCTGCCAGCTGGCTGAGAAACAAAGTTGAATGCTTATTAGATTTTGAAGGCAAGATGTGATAAACTACCGTTTTGGTAGATTTATGCAAGTCATGTAGCCTGACTACAATAAGATGTCTCATAAACTATTAGCTTTGGGAACACTGCAGGATAAGGCATACATTAAGCAGATTAAAAACAAATAGGAGGTGGCAAGAGACAACAGCAGCCATTAAAGGAAGGATCACAAGATCTATTGGACAGAGTCAACACCCTTAATGTGGAATCACTCTTGCGCAAAATTGAGTGTTTGAGCCTGCTGCAGTGATACTCAGAGCAGCATCGAGAAGAAAATCGTCACTAACTACCTTGAGAACCAGCGAATAATTCAATGCAAGCAACCACCAGTACCATGGAGCACTTGTGCCCTGAAGAAGCCTTTCTAGCAAAGCATCTGACAGACATTCGTACACCAACCGTCTGTATTGTATATTTATAAAGTAACAGGTGCTGACAATCTGCGTGATCATTGTTTTTACAGTTGCAAAAGCCTTTCTTGCTTGGCTAATCTATTTAAAGGAATTTATTCTTTGACCTCTCCAATACATGCAAAAGCTGAAATCTTACACAAAAAATTGACTTTCAATATTAACACGCTTATCAGGAAAGGTTCCCGTTGATAGGAGAAAAGAGGCTTTACCATCTAACCTGTTTTTAAAAAATGTTTTGGCCTGATTCCAGATGCTTGCCCTTATATGATCCAAGAAGCAGAGGGAGTAAACTCACAGGAACCAAATTCTTCAGAATTTTTTTGCACTCACGCACAAACACACACAAGAAAATGTATCAAGGCTACAGTCACTAGCATGACAGATGCACCCAAGGTCTTGCTGACATTGGCAGCCTTACAGGGGCAATCTGTATATAAGGACAACATGTTCTTGAGCAATTCCTCCTAATGAGGCAGGCGTACAGATAGTTCCTCTAATATCTCTGGCATGAAGTCTCATCTTTTTTGCTTATGAACTGAGCACTGCAGAATCATTGGAGGACAGTACTGAATCATAATAATAATAATAATAATAATGTAATTTGTTAGTAGGTTGATGGCAGGCCCTGAAATAGATCCTTGGAATCTTCCTATCCATAATTTCACACACACCCCAGCTGGAGACAAAGCAGCTTAGTAAAAGGCTCTGAAAAGCCCATATCATAAGCATTTTACCATTTTCTGTGAGCATGAAATTACAAAGAGGAAATAACACAGACTGTGAAAAGTCATCTAAAAACTACTATAATTTAAGCATGCCATATAAAACATCGAAAAATGCATCTACTACTTTTAGGAAGGGCTGTTCACTAGAAAAATTTAATTTCGGGCCTGCCCATTTTTTACGTATTTAATCCAAGGAAAACATGGGTTTATTTTAGTAAGTACAATTAATAATATGTGGTAATACATGACAACAAGGGCACACTAAACATCATTCATTTCCTTAGGAGCTGGTTGAATCCATCACAGCTGGTATGTCATCAGAAACAACCAACGCAATCCTGTATCAAAGGATATGGGGCAAATATGCTCTGTTATAATACCATGACAGTAGTGTGAACTCTAAGTCCTATTGAATAACCCCAAGAAGAAGAGCTGTGCAGTATGAAAGAAATGCCTTTTCAATATCTCCTACCCTGCTTACAGTGGTAGAATGAACCTGGCTCATGGGAAGCCCTGACTACAAATTCAAGGAAGGCTGGGCAAATTTTTCCCCGTATAAAAGACTTCAAATGCTTTCTGGGTGATGATTAACCCATCCTTCATCCCCAGGGTTCTTACACATGCTTCTTATCTCAGGTTTTGTGAATGGAACAACAAATGACACCTGCTTCTCTCTTCCCTTCCCTTTCCCTCAAAAGCTCCTATTAACCATAGGAATTCTTTATCCTTATCAATATATAGCTGAAATCTTTCCAAACTACCCATTGTGCTCTTCTAGCTGTAGGAACAAAGATCACACTTTTCTGGCCAAGTGAACTCATGAAAGTGTGAATTTTTGGCCTGGAAGATGCCATTTTATGCTTAATTATAGTAATTTCCTTTAAAATAAGAAGGCTTTTTTTTAATAAAAGGTCATTTAATGGCCTTATAGCCTCTCTCTGAGTGTGTACATCCCTGATAAACAAGGAGATAGCTGAGGATTTATTCCTAGATTCTTGATTGAAAAGATGCATTAAGTGTACCTATATGGATAGTATATCTAGATATGTTATCTATTTGCATTATTATGGGACTTGGATGTCCTAACCCCATTCAGTCTCATTGAACTGGGAGCTGTAATGCTTTGTAACTACCAACCATCCCAAAAGCTCTATTTTGCATCTCCTTTTCTTTTTACAAGGTTATTGAATAAAGTGGATACCTTAAAAGTAACGCTTGACAGACCTGAGAAAGTCAAGAAAAGTCATATAGGTTTGTAACTGTACCATTTTCTATGATGTCTGTCGTGGTATCTAAGTCTTTCATAAAGAATTAAGGTGCAAACACTGATTCGTCTGCAGCATTTGTAGTCATTTATATACTGACAAAGAGTTTAAAATGAACCTGGTATGGTAGTGTTATTTTCATTAGCGGCAATAAAAGTGACACCTGAAAAGGTAGTTCTGCTTCATCTAGCCTTCTAAATAATTAATCGAATAAGGAAGAATAACCATCCTCCTTGTACAGGCTGAGAACTCTGCCAGAGCGGTGACATTACAAGTCGAAACCCTTCCTGTAAGGCAAAATGAAAGCCAGGACAGAACGAAAGAGCCTACGCACAACCGCACCGCCTGTGCAATTCTAATCTAACAGAGTGTAGAGTCTGGAGGTCACCGCAGAAGGAAACGGCTGGCAGGAGTACGCTTGCCCAAAAACTTGCTGGGACTCAGTTCCACCTAGCAAATACGTCCTGTAGCAATGCAGTGGGTGTTCTGTGTTTTGGCACCACGACAGGCTGTGGGGACCTCAGGGCAGCCTTTTTCCATTTTCCAGCATCCTCTTTAGACCTGGAAAACCACAGTTCAATTATGAGTGAATTGATGGCCCTTTTTCTTTTTTTTTTTTCTTTTTTTTTTTTGGGGGGGGGAAGCAATTTTACTTGCTAATACCAGTGAAGACAATGGTTATCTTTCAGCAGTACAGAGTAAAACTTGGCATTTCTTTTCATGACATGCAGCAGAATCAGCACAGCTGTATTAAGGTTATTCTTTCCACAACGCATGAATCAGCTATTCATATTCAGAATGTCATATGAATTAAAAGATCATAAATTTAGACATTATTTTCAGCAGCTATTTCTTTTTCCAGTACCTATTCAAAACTTCACTATGTTACAGTTTCTTTGAATTCTTCTGTATGTGTCTCCTTCCACTTAATAATAACCATTGGTTTAGTTTGATCCTTCAAGCACATTTCTGAATGAGCAGGAGGGCCCCCGTGGGGATGATCCACGGTAACACTACCATCACATGAATTGTGTTACTCACAGGCTTCTTGGCATGGAAGGGGACATTACTGTGTGCACAGGGCAGCCATACGGGTAACCAGATCAACCCAGTGTTTCAATTTATGTGACATGAGTAGGCTTCACCAAAATGAGAGAAATGCCAGAGTTATAAAAGGCAGAGCATAGATGTCATGTTTATTTTGTGCTTCAGGCTCGTTAGCTCTAATTAGCTGTCAAGCCAATTAGCCTGAGCAGACATGCCGGAATCCTCCCTTTAAGACCAGATGAAGTACAGGAGCCGGGGACTGGGGAACCCCATGGCTGCTGGGCGCTGCCAGTCCCTCCGACCCCCGCAGTGCAGCAGCAGCAGCAACCTGGACACCCAATTTTGCCAACAGATGAGGAAAGGCTGGAGCACACAGCAATGACAACTCGAGATTCATAACACAGAGCGAGCCCTTGCCGAGTCAGCCTCAAGCATCTGCAAATTGCTGTACACTGCGTTTCCTTTTATTGCTTCCCATGCGTTGCAAGGTGTCGCGGTGGCTAAAGGGAAGGGGCAGAATCTGCCCCGCGTTTATTCCTCAGCTGAGAACCAGCACAGGGTTTATGTTTCCCTCAAAACAAGGATTAAGTGTGACTTGACTGCTCTTGGCCCAGCCGGTTCTTTTACAGGGAGGTGTGAAATTCATCTAGTCTGATCATAGCAAAAATATTTTTGTCTCCTTTTCCAACTGCTATTAAAACTAACTTCTGCAGAACAAACCTTGCGCAGGAAGAGCTGCAGCAGCAGTAGGTGGGGAGGCAGGAGGAGAACCCTGGAATTTTACAAGCCGTTTTAAGCTCTCCTGAGCCTTAGAACTGCTTTAGGGTGATTGCATTTGTCCTGTTTTTAAAGCTGCTCCCATTTTTTGCCCTTATTAGATTTTTTTGTCTTGTGCATTTTGTTATATGTATGCTGGTTATATTTTAATTACATTCCCCTTCCTAAAAAAACTAAAATTCCTAAACTAAAATAATGAACTGTACTATTATGTTACATATAACATCTTTCTAAAGAAGATGGTTGTACTCATTTACCTTACCATAGTAGAAGCAGCTAGCCCTATCTTTTGCAGGGTACGAGCACGCAAATATGCTTTTGTTGGTGGGGTTTGTTTATTCCTTAAAGCTAAGAAAACAAAGTTGGAGGCTAGGTCTTGAAGTCCTCATTTAATATTTCTGTTAAAATCAGAACAGAAACATAGATAGCCCTGAAGATGAAAAGTAACCTAAAGACGAGTCAAGGGGAAGTTGCTATGACAATGGCTTCTGAACAGACTAAAAAATATTTAAAAAAAAAAAATTCACTTGCTTATCAGAAGGGAAGTATGACACAGGAGTTGAGGTCACTGAAATTAGACCCCCTACATCAAAGTTTTCAATCAGACCCCCTGCACTAGAGCTTTCAGCAAAGCTCTGGCAGAGCTTTTGTGATTCCAAGCCTCGCTGTGACCCCCAACATCTGTACAAAAGCCTGAGAAACAGCCTCTTGCTCACAGCTGGAAAATAATGAGGCAGCCAGGTAACCTACACAAACGGCCAGCATCAAGTGCCAGCTGAGCAGTTAAGAACGCCAGTTCTCAACTCCATTCATAGACACCCAATTTGAACATCTTTCTGTGTGCTGCTGCACCAGTGTATTTGACTATGTAGAAGAGGTATGAATGTGCTCTTCTGCCCCCGTTACGGAGGCAAGTCAGCTTTCCGTGCCAGGGCTCCTCTGACATCTCAGCAGCATGACACGCCTGGTATGCATCACTCCGAACATGTGAGCTGTTAATTGCCACAGGGCTCAAGCTTCCCCTCGGAGGAGAACTCCCATGGTGGGATTTGTCTGCAGAGCCTATTCTGTGCTACTTAAGAGACAGCTGTGACAGCAGATGACAATATCTGAAAACAAATTGAGACAAGCAGGGCTTTGATATGGGGAACTGCTGCTTTAGAAATGCCAAGAGGTTTTACATTACAGCATGGCTGTAGAGGTGGAGTTCCTACCAGACTTGGAGGTCTGCGTTTGGCGTGCACGGTGCGTGCTAATTCACGGAGATACAGCTGTGAGGAAGCCGTTTGGATGTGAAACGTAGACAACATGTATGTTTTTAATAATGGTAAGTTATGTCACAAAAAGTACCGGTTTACAAAGGTAAACCACACGCTGTCTTTGGGCAGCATCTGAAATGGGACAAAGTCTACAGACTTTTTTTTTTTTCCCCAACACCTTTAAAATTAAAGATTACCAGAGGTTTTCCCAGAATGACTTTGGATGCCTTCACTTTGGGATGCCAAATCTGAGACACTATTACAGGCGACTGCTCCTCCAGTAAATTCCTCTAAAATCAGTTCAAAGGGGTCTCATACTAAATGCCAAAAATAGGAAGCAGCTGATCTGATTGGTCATTTCTAGATTTCTTGACTTTTATCAGCACTGATTTGTGCATTTTCTTTTTGGGGTAAAAAGAAGTCAGCACATTTCTGCTAGAAAGAATACCCAGTTGAGGCACTGGGCCATCAGCATGTTCCCTACGGGCTAGAACGTCTGTCTGCTTCAGCCATACAGAAGTAAATTTTGTAATAATAAGCATAAAGATGGCAATATATCTTAGCTAATTGAGTTTAAAAAAAAAAGATTCTGAAATGACACGTTCTTGCAAGAAAGTGAGAGTAGCAAATTACAGTCTGTCTGCTGAAAAAATATAGTCATGTAGCATAATGTATTCTACCACATGAAAGCCATTTATAACTATTAAGCTATGACATAATATTTTTAATAAGTCATTATTATGTTTAGTTTGTCATCAATTCTTTGTTGCAATTTATTTTCTGATACAGAAGCTCAAATTAAGCTTAATGTGACATTAAGATAAATATTCATATATTTTGAATATGTCATGAAATAAAAAATACTTTCAGCTACAGAAAGGTTCTATCCAGCAACACCATTTTTACCACTTTTTCAAGAAAATTAAAATGACACATGGTGAATATTCACATCTGTACCAAGCACATTCTAACAACTAGATAATTTTTAGTTAGTCTTTTTAGTAAGAAAACATAACATTTTCTAACATAACCTCCATAGATCAGTTGATTTTGACAGCAAATATGTTGTTCCCTAGGTTTTGCCCAGATAAAAAAAATATGTATTGATAAGGCTTTTGAATATCGCCAACAATATATTAATTTCTCTTTCTTCTGAGCAAAAAATGGGAGGCTTGGTGGTAAAGGGTGTGCTGATCTGTGTGGTACCTACACTTCAGCCTATGGAGACGCTGCGGTATTTTGAATAGCCATTTGTCACTATGCAGCTGAGCCAGGATAAAGGTCTGCCAGTCTTTGCTCTAAATCACACTAGTCTCTTGAATTAGAAAAAAAAGTAATGATTTAATTATGTTTTGCTCTTTTTAGAAAAAACAAAAAAAACACCCCCCCCAAAAAAAAAACAAAAAAACCCAACCAAACAAAAACACACACAGATAAAAAGCCAAACAAACCCCACAGTTTTCCATGGGCTGAATTTTACATCAAACAGATTTTTTTTTTTTTTTTTTTCCTAGAAATACGTCATCTCATGAAAACCTCTTCAGGCAACAGATTTCTTTCTTGCAGGTTTCTATATAATAATATAATGTAATTACACGTAGTCATTATATATTATGTAATTAACATATATTGTATATGTTATATAATTCTGTGAGTTTTTCTCCAATTTCCATTTTTTTAATCAGTAGAGGAATATTCATACATGATATTAACCTTTCAAATGGGGAATACCTTAAAAAAAAGCCCAACAACTAACCTCTTTGTAGATGGCATCAGAAAATAGAAATGTTTCTCTAAACAGCATGGTATTCCCCTGCTGCCCTTAAACATTTGAGTCTGTCATCTCACATCTGGTTGTCTTTGGATCTCCTGCTCCTCCCAGAGCTGGCTCCAAAATGTAAAAAATTACTCACTTGCAGTCTCGAAGATTTCATAGGTGTGACATCCCACTTCTAAATGGACAAAAATAGACGATGAGTAAAACGGGTATGGATGCCTCTTGCAGGTGAGCTATTAGATTTATCATTTTTTTACTGGTGATTTCTTAAAGTAAAGGAGACCACAAACTGTCTTCATCACAACTTTTGGGAAGTTCAACCAAGATGAAAAAAGAAAATTTTCATTAGAGCTCAGATTCTCGCATCTCCCACTGAAAACAAGTCTGGTCCCAATTCTAGAAGCACTATTTTTTTTTAATTTTCCCCAGCGAACTTAATAATTCATATGAATGAGATAGCTTGAGCTCCAGCATAAACACACAGCCATCAATTGTAATTTCAGGTTGCAAAAATTAATTTTTGGCTGAAATATATTCTATAAGTGTCAGTTAATTTTTATACCAGTATAATGAGTTTAAACCCTCATGGTGAGGGCTTGTTTCTCTTGCAGTGTCTAGCATATTTCAGTCACAAATGCAACCCAGTGAATAACAGTAATGCTAACACAAGAAATAACATAAATTAACAAACTCTTTCAGTTCTTTTGTTTCTTTAAACCTTGCAAAACTGTCCTATCTTTTCCATGAAAAGAGGGAATACTCTTCATTACTCATAACTGCACACAATGCTCCCAGGTGAAGCACAGAGGTTTGTCTACTTCTTTTTAAACATTCAGTTTTGAAATGAACATTTTCCCTCTAAACTTACCAAACTAAAAAAACCATAAATTACAGAGAATCTCAGACTAGCTCCTAGCCTAATACGCGTTTCAGCACAGCTTTAGATTGAAACTAAATTTAAAAAAAAAATAAATTGCATTTTGCATTTAAAAGGTGGCTGTCTTGGTGGATTCATCCATCAAACTAGAATCAGCTTGTGCCAAATGAAATGCTAAACAAAGTTTGCAATGTCCCGAGAGCGGGATGAAATGCATGCCAAAGCAGAGTCCTTAATAAGCTGGGCTGTGCTCACACTGGTCTGACTGGCCTACACATAACTATGCTGTTGCCTGCTTTAGGCAGTTTTCAGATCTTACTTCGTTGATTTTATTTCCTTTAAACATTGATTAGTTTCATTGCTTAATAGGAATGGAAATCACGTCCTGGATTCTTCTGGCTTTCCGATTTTGCCAGCCTCACTCCCCAGATCTTTGCTAAAAGCCGGGTTTCACTGTTGACTCCGCCTGGGCAGTTTCACAGACAAGGCAAAAAAAAGGCTTTTGATGCATTATACCTGGCATGCAACTTAAATTTAATCCAGGCAGGTTTAAGGATCGCAGTTCCCTGCTAGTCCTTGTGTGTTAAGTAGCAGGTGACAGATGGGCTGTTGACACGTGGCGTAAGCAGCGGTGATGGCTCCGTTCGTAATGGAGAACGGGGATGGCCCTCACGGCTTGATCTGTCCCTCCCCACGTGAGCATCCCTCTGCCCGCGAGCGGGGCTCTGAGCGGGCACAGCAGCCCCCCTCACACACTGTCGTCGCTTATTCTCCCTTCAGCTACCATGCTTAGGGAAAAACGTAGCTGTAGCACCGGCGCAAGCTACAAGCGCGGGGGATAAAGAAAAGGCAGCCCCAGCCCAGCTTCTGCTGGCCACAGTCACCCTGAGCCAAGGTCTTGCCCCTGGGCTACTTCATCTCCGACTCTTTGCATCTTGCTTCCCCCTGCTGCATGCCTCCGACCGGAGGAGAGGTGATATTTCTTCTCCAGGCAGGCAATTACTGCTTTCAGCCGCGTGGCTTTCTCCCAGCTATCGACTGCATTACCTTCCAAACAGGACAGCGTCAGAAAATTTATGTCCCGAGTTTTGGCTCAGTCTTGCGTTCACGGCATAAACCACAATGCCCGGGCAGCGTGTGGCTCAGGGTAAGGGTGGAGAGCTCTGCTCAGAGCCATCGCTCACAATATGCTCCCCAGGACTTGATTTGACAGCCTGTATCACACAATCAGAATATTTACCTTAATCACTGCCTAGAAAGAATGGTTCCCTACTGTAAATATAAAGCATCTCCCTGTTTTTCAAGAGAATTTGTGAATTACTGCTCCCTTACCTCCATTCCTTCTGTAATCAACGTTAGCAACGGTATCTGCAGCAGGTGAACAATATTTCTTGCATTAATTCACTCAACTGATTGTCAAGAAAAGTTGTTCTCACCTGCTAATGCAAGGAAAATGTTACTGTACCTCAAAAACAGGACCAGATAGCAGACAAAAGGCATTGCTTTTTAAAGGTGCCAGCTCCTCAAAAGACTTTTCAACAGTTTAATGCTTTAAAAACCTCAGTGACATCTGACCTGTGTGGGCCCTGCTGCTTGACATACCACAGTATAAAATACAACAGCAAATGATATAGTGCTGAGTAGAAAAGATGACCCATTTGCTGGAGGAAGAGTCCGGAGCATTTTGACTCCGTTGACTCCATCTTACGACAGGGGTTTTAATCAGGGGCCAGTCGTTACAAAGGCAAAGTGTGCAAGGAGTCTGACAGCCACCTCCTACTGACTGACCGAAAGCCCAAACTTACCAGCTTGAAGTGATTTCACACAATAATTTCTCATACTCATCTCAGTAGTGGTAACATTGTCCAGCCACACATTTTTTTATTATTATTTTTAAGCAAAACTTGGAAGTTATTAGCATTATTGATACGAATGCTTTAATTCCTGTCTTCCTTACTAAATCTAACTACAGTATAGGAAAAACTTCTGAGATATGGTTTTCAAGTAAATTTCTTTCTAAAGTTACTTGCACCAAATGAGAACATGCTGTTTGATATCTGTAGTAACTGAGCTCTTCTGTTTAGTTACTGAAGAGATGCAGCACTGTTAGCCCTGGAGGGATATTCCCTGCAAAAGAGACAGTCTTCTAAGACCATTTCACTCCAGGTCCTGTTTTGAGATAGGCAACAAAGACTTGGTTTTTTCTTTCTTTCTTTCTTTAGGAAATAAAAGTTCAACTGCAGCATCATCCCACAGAGTGCCTCAGACCTTAAACTACTGAGTCAGTGATGTCAAATCTTCAGAAATAATGGCTAGACCAGAGTTAAAGCCATGATGAGACTGATGGTTTCTGCATCCCACCACCGGATCCCTTCAGGTCAGCAACACAAGCTTATGTCTGGAGCCATCTGCTGTGGGGGGAAAGCCTGCTCGCTTACTCTCCCGCTGCAAAGGCAGGGGGCACACAGAGGTGGTCTTAGCAGCCAGTCCTGCACTTCAAGCACCGGAACAGGCTTCCCAGGGAGGGGTGGAACCACCTTCCCTGGAGGTGTTTAAAAAAGACCTCGATGTGGTGCTTAGGGTTAGCGGTGGGTTTGGCAGCGCTGGGTTAACAGTTGGACCTGATGATCTTAAAGGTCTTTTCCAACCTAAATATTCTTCAGTTCTCTGGAAAAGCTACAAAACCCTCCAACGTTCACGTAAAAGGTGATGAGAGGAGGAAAGCTGCCTGTTCAGTAGGAACTCTCTGCCACTGGCGTACCCAGCCTTGCGTTGTCACCGCATGCTTGCAGAGGACAGTTCAGCTCTGGTGCACTGCCTGCTCTTCCAGAAGGGAAGGCTTTAATCCTATTATCCTGTGGAGCCAGTTGCTTTCTGGCAAGAGTCATTACAGTGCGATTAGCAATCTCCTTCTCCACTGAGCCTGCATACTCTCCCTAAGGCAAAACAAAGACTTTCGCTCTCAGGCTTTCTTGTGTCATAAAAAATAGAGCTGAAAACACAGTACTCGGTCATTTTGTACATTCGGGTAGCATTCTGTGCAGCGTGTCGGAGCTCTTTGCACAACGCAATTTCAAACTCTAAGGCATCTGTTCCTCAAGTAATGGATCTAATTGAAAAAAAAAGTTTCTCCTTTAATCTTTACAAGGACATATGAGTGCATTCCTCCTCTAGAAAATAAAAGTTAATGGTTGTCTCTTTTCAGAGGTACATTTGATTATTCATTTCATGTGTTTGAAAAGGGTTGTGTGCATAGTCTGAGATGTAATATTTGATTTCTAGACCTCTGTGAGAAACAGCAGTTAAGATCATTAGACATTTTCATTCAATAAAGGCGGCTAAGAAGGGATAGCCCTAATGGACACCCTGTCACATCTTATCCATCTTAAAAAAAATATTTCTCTCATAGTACACACAGAGCCTCTAAAACACAAGATGCTCACTGCCCTTAGCTTTCCTTTTGGCTGAGCAAACTGGAGTCATTCAGATTCTAGAGACACTCTTCACGGTACCTTGAAAAGTGAAATCTCAGCCTCAGAACACCTGCCAAGAGAAGAGAACAAAATAATATGAGGGAAGACTGGGTAAAGGGATTCAAAAACTTCAAATCCCCAAAGAGCTATTATTAGCTGACATATTTAGATTTCATTTCTCCTAGAAAAATTTCAGACATTAGGGTCACTTCATCATTAGCAACAGAGCAGAAAATAAAATGTAGTGACTTTTACTATGTATCCTATTTGAAACAGATACTTTAACCAAAGACTGTTCCCAAATTAAAAGTACAAATCAATACAGTCAAGACAGATTACTGCAGGGTCTGCCAACTTATGTCTTAGAGGAAAAGTAAAAATTTTAACCTTTACTAATAATAGTCATTTCTCATGAAGAAGCTAGGTTGGCCAAGCAGGTCTTCCAAAATTAAATGGGTTCAACCATGAGAGGAGACAGATCATGGTAAAACTAAAGGTTCTTCTTTAAATGACTGGAGCATTTTCAGGGGGGATCATTTAAATGAAAATGGCAGAAAGTAAGAAATTAACTTGGGGGAGGGGGGTATTCCTGTTCCTTTTCACCTTTTCTATTTATATAATCTTTCCCTTCATAGAAGAATCATGCAGAAGAAGAAAAAAAAAATCTTTAAAAAGCAAAGTGCCAAAAATGTTTAAGTTCTAAATAACTGAAAACAGTTTCATGAGACAAATATAAATAAATAAAACATAATCAGGGTTTGAGAAAAATTGTGACCCCTCTGCAGCTCTACTTATATGGAATCCAGTGATGTTTTCTAACAATGACACCGACTGCTCACGTGAACAGCACTGACATCAGGGGCTTCCTTTCTCACTGGTGAGCCCTGTGAAGGGAGTTAATGGGAGTAACAGGAGGAGGGTGAGGATAGAGGGGCAGTTCCCTGGGTAGCAGTACTTGCAAAGCTTTATCCTGCAGCCTCTCCTTCCATCAGAGCGCTAGCAGGGTGTCCCATGTCAATGTCCTGTGTCGTGATCCCCCCCCCCCAGCCCTGTATTTTTGCTTGATCTGTAAAAATTACACTTTCTTAAATTTCTTTTTTTTTTTTTTTTCACTTCTGTCAAATGAGGATAAAACCAGACAACTGGTATAGAAGCGATGTGAGAGAGACGGCAACTGCAGGGAAGAGACCCAGACAGCATAGTAAGTAATCTTTCTTTAGGAAACCAGACTATAAAAAACTAGGTGGACAGTGAACGACAGTACATTTGCTGCAAGGCAGAAGGCTCTGAAACACTGATACCTGCTTAAACTTGGAGCTTTGAAATGAAAACATACAAGGAAAAGTTTGAAGGCTAATGAAACATTTTCCAAAATACATCTGAAGAATTTCATAAAAGAGTTCACATTATTCTGATGCTCCACCTTGCTGACAGCAGTTTTAAATTGAATAGATGGAAAAAAAGTAACTTCATTGTTTAACACCAACTGTTCAGTAGCCAGAAGTAAGGAGGACACACATGTAAGGGACTGAGCTATGAAGGGTCACAGGCTCAAGCTTGTGTTCTCTTCCTGGCCTTGATGTTGTGCAAGATCCTCAACAAACGGCACTTCACATGCCTCTTTCTCTGTCCCCTTAACCTTCTTGGCCATTTAGACTGTAAAGTACCACAGTGTTAAAGCGACAGCCATACTTCAGCATTTGTGCTCTATTTGCTGCCTTTCGTACTTTCTTCTAATGAGGCAAGGTTTTTAACAGTGAGTTGCATCTCTCTAAATCTCAGAGTTCTCCTTAGATTTCCATGTTTTAGTGGGGAAAAAAGTAAATAAAAGACTCAAAGACTTTACAAATAATTATTTTGCATTAAAGTAGAAGTGAATAATGCAAAAGCAGAATTCCAGCAGTGGTCACACTCTGGTTGCACTTAGTAATAGCTAGGAATAACAGTAATCAGCAAGGGTCTTGGAAAATGCCTGTGAGGTTTTCCTCCTTCAGTCCTATAAAACTTACATCCATATTTCATTTTCTATTCTCTGTATTCCAGTTCTTTGGTTTTCACATACATCTTTATACAACAAAGAAACGCAAGAGATTACTTATTTCTTCTTTTTCCTCTTCCACTAAAAAATACCACAAAATGGAGAGAAGGAAGGGGGCTTTGTTTACTTTGTAGTTAGGCCAGAACATGTTTCTTTGGCCTTTGGCTTGGGAGGTGCATCTTTAGGAAATAACAGGATTATCTTGTTCCTTTTCTTTGTGTTTTCCTTTGTAAGGTATTCCTCAGGCTTTACCTGCTATTCCTTTTTTCTGCCTAGGGCTTCCTGCCCTTCTCTGCCCTTCTCACAGAGAGGAATGGTGCTGATTTATTCCAGAATACTTATCAAACAGGCCCAAGCCTAGGCATCAGTATGGTGAACCTGAACCAAAAAGCTACAGTGTGTGCCTCAAAAAGGAGACATTAGCTGGAAGGTAATGATGGATACCTTACTGCTAAAAGAAACTCACTTCCATGACCTCACATATCTATAAAAAAGCACAGCTAAAGGATGGAGTGCCCTATAACGGATGGATGTATAGGACAGGACTACAGCACGGCTCAGGCTCTGACACGTCACTTTAATCAAACCTAACCTAAGGTGCTTAAATGCCTGCACAAATGTTGTCAGCATCATGGAACACAGAGAAGAGGGTCTGAAAATAAAGGCTACGGAAGGAGCTGTTGAGGAAAATAGCCGAGACAAGGAATTCAAGGCAGGTCGCCAAGTTGGGTTAAGATCCTTTCCTACAAAGCTTTGTACCAGTCACATCACCAGCTGTTAATAAAAAAAAAAAAAAAAGAGAAAGGGGCAGTTGCTACAATATGGGCCACTTCTGCAGCTAAGATCTGCTGCAACATAATGCTTTTCCTCTCTCTTTCAGTTTGATTTGCTAAATAAATGAATAATTAAACTGTGAAACATGGCAGAAGGCTATTAGAGGCTATCAGCTTGTTAAATGGGCTGTCTCCTGGTGTAGTTCTAACCCCGTACAGTGAAATCTGTCATTCATATGCGACTAATGGATAACCACTCCTCAGTGCTGCTGGAAGTCTCTGATGTGTGAGAAATTGGACAAACTTTCAACAAGCTTTCTTCTGCCGCTTCTTTCCCAGTCACAGCAATGCATTCCAGTTATATGTGTATAGGTATCCGCCGCAGGGTTAAAGCTAGTCCAAAGGCAGAAATAAGTAAGGCAGCAACCCAGAGAGCTTCCCGTACTGCTGGTTATTAGCTTGGCTCTGGCCTGAGCTCTGCTTTCCACAGTCTGCTGCAAAAAGCTCTGGAGACCTGCTGCCAGACACAGCTTGTCCAGATCAAACAGAAAACAAGGTTCCAGCAAGGGCACCGACCGTGAATAAGTTTTGTCTTTGAGGGCTCTCTGCTGCTTGGCGTGAGTCTAGCAAAGCTTACCTTCCCACGCCACCGCTACCACCGAGTTGAGTTTTGAGGTCATTGAAGTAGAAGGAACGTAATGGCAGAGTCATGTGCTTCCCCTGGCACAGCTGTGCATGTGGCGAGGCAAGGGAGCCGTGCCTGGACCCAAGGGTATCCAGGTTTGAAATCTCCTGCTTGACTTGGCTGCTGGTTAGCAGGTTCCCCTTTTCTTCCTTCCATCCCAAGGCCAAGGCAGGAAGAAAGCCAGCAGTGCTCCACAAAATCTGGATAATGCTTTGCCCTCGTATGTAAGAACGGGTTTAATGCTTCATAAACTTCTGTACAGATTTAAAAAAAAAAATACAAAATGAGATTA
The DNA here is from genome assembly GCA_035590215.1 of Microhierax caerulescens. Taxonomy (NCBI): domain Eukaryota; kingdom Metazoa; phylum Chordata; class Aves; order Falconiformes; family Falconidae; genus Microhierax; species Microhierax caerulescens. The sequence goes on from JAVJGJ010000062.1 coordinate 44,260,292, forward strand.
GTGAATAAAACAGATTTTTATTTTTTTTTTCTGTAGGATTATTTTCTTTCGAGTTTCTTTAACCTGGGGAATTGCTCTTTGCCAGAGGATGCTCAACTCCAGTTCTGTACTGGGAGAATAATCCTCGTTCAGACTAAACTAAAAGTTTCTAGACTGTGGCAGAATCTCCATGAGATATGTTCCTGCTGACAGAGCCTGTTGCTGTGCCAGCAGAGGAGACCACCTGACAGCTCTCCCCTTCCACCACCTACCACCAACACCCTGTGGCCTTATTGCAACGGACAAAGCTCTTGGGTCCCCATAGATTCAAGTTGATAAGAAGCCATCCAGATGTACATGCTGTTCCACAACTTTCTGTTTGCCCTGCACTCCAAATATGTAACCTAGCTCTCCCTGAAGCCCCTTAGAATCCACAAACTGCCCACAGTATAAACAGCACCGTTTTACCATTTTCTGGGTAGTATTTTGCATTCCACTGCAC
>JAVJGJ010000062.1:44262255-44326973 GCA_035590215.1 Microhierax caerulescens
CCCCCAGGCCCTTTCCCGCCGGGCCCTTCCCAGCCGCTCTGCCCCAGGCCCGCAGCTGCCCGGGGCTGGGGTGACCCTGGCACTGAGCCCTGGGGAACCTCATACGAGTGGTGGTACAGTTTCAAAGTTAATGGTAAATAAAGCAGCTTATCCAATACAACCAAGAGATGCTTTGCCTTTTGACCTTGCATGCTTACCTAGGCACCATCTTGATTATGATACATTTTATTTAGTTATTTATTTTTAAATGAAGCAGCTGAGCCATGATAAATATAATGCACAAGCATATTACTGAAGGAGAAAGAATGATGGGTAGCTGAAGCGGAGGGCAAGGGCTTAGGAAGCAAAACTTCTGTCTTGCCACTCACTTCCCAGCTATGGGAATATCACTCCCCTTTCCCCGCTGCTTCTTTTTACACCTCTTGTTTGTCCTGGTCCCTGAGCCTGAATGTTCATTTCAAAGCTGACTGATGCTGGACTCTGATGCAGTTCAAAATGTTTTGGATCCAGTGCTCAGACAGTGAACTGCACTGAGGCAAGGTATAATCAGGGATAACTCCATGTAAGCCCTCAGTAATTGCAGGTGAGCTTAACTTGGCCAATTATCTTTAATTTAATGAGTTATAGGCATAAAATGTTAAGTCATGCAATTTCCATTGCACAGGTTTATTAACAAAGGCAAGCAAACCAAAGTCCACCAAATGTCATAACAGCTTATTGTTTTAAATATCAAGCAGCAACATCCGCATCAAGCATGAATTCCATGTGTCTGTTCAAGTGTTCATATGGTAGTAAGGTAAAGCTTATGAGTAGGTTTTTAAGAAAAACATTTCAAGCTGCCAGACTCTGGGAGCTAAAATAGCAAAGAAAATTCACTGCCTCTCAACACAACTTGTTATACAATTAATTTGATCTAGAAACAGAGTATTTACAGGGTAATTTGCAATACGTAAACTGTTAAGCACAAAATGGCACTCTTTAAGTCATTAAACACAATTCACCTTCATTACAGGCACAGTTGGGATCCAGGGATTTCTTTTTTTTTTGCAAGTGTGAGCAGAAAAAAAAGGTTGTTGTCAGGAAGATGACTTCTGTAGAATTTAATCAACTCTAATACCATGTATAAGTGATCAGAATGATGTTTGATCAACACAACTCACAGAATACTTCTTCTCTACAAGTCTCTGATATAAACTAAGCTTATTAATGCACCCAGGAATTCACCTTTAAAGTGTAACTCTAGGAGCACAAAGTAGTTAATGTTATCACAGTCAAATAGCAATTAGGTTTCATCAAGACTGATATAATGGTATTTTCCTTTATGCAAGATAAACTGTTAGTTAAGGAACTATATCATTGCTTTCACATGCTCTCTGCTTTTAATAAGCATACAGACTTGAAAAAGCCCAGTAGTGGCTGCTTTTTAGCATGTTTTAATCAGCCCAAGTAGTAATTTCTAAACTGAACTCTAAGGCTTCAGATAGATTTAACTGTTTCACTGCATACTGTTAAAGATTCAAACCCAGTTTTTGTTTCTCTGATTTATATACCCATAAAAGCAAGCAACATTTTCCTAAAGATCCTGGACCCAATTAAGAATAAACTGTCTTTCCTCTTGTGAAATCCATTTCTGATTTCTGCCTGCAGAAGGTCTGGATGCAAGTATCAAACAGTACAGTCTTGCCTGTACTTTCAAAAAGATGCGTGGGCCAGTTGGGAGGTTCATTCACATGTGCAGTGTCCAAGACAGCTCTCCCAAACCAGATAATTGCAACATATGTGTGTGCTTTCCTGTCTGTGTCCACGATCTAAAGACTAAATTCAATGTCCTTAGAACGTTGTTGCTTTGTACAAACAATGGAAACAATTCCAGTGTTGGTACTTCTCTAGAAGGCAGTAAGCCTGAGTCCTATGTATGTGGCTGACAAGAAGGAAAGTGTTTTTGACTCCAGGAAGCCCTCCAAAACCAGGTCAAGTCAGTCTCCTGTAAGGGCTCAAGAGACTTTCTCTCTGAAGTGTAAAAGGCATAATGAAAAAGTAGAATTTTCTTTTCCTAATAGATGTGAAAATGGAGTCACCAGTGTCTTACCTTCTTATTTGGAGCAAGTATGACAGAGTGAACTTAGAGCAAACAATCTCAAAAATCACTATTAGACAAAATATTATCTGCAAAGAGAGCCGACAACTGCCAGAAATTTTGCTTAAGAGGAAGGAATAACTTATTATTTCCCACCACCCCAGTGAAATACAACTCTTAGCTCCTGCACTTTAAGAAATAACAGCAAGTATTTCCATATCTCCCTTGTTTCTTTTGAATTTTAATTGAAGTATATCATGTAACTTGAAACCCCTGTTTCTCTTACTTCATGGCTATGGCAAGACAGTTTTTAAAAGTTTTTGCATCTTAGCTTATGGAGTTATTCACGTCTCTAAGATTTTCCTTTGATATATAAAAAATTAATAGAATGACCCAGATTTTTTGAGTTCCACGTAAATTAAAATCACAGAAACACAGGACTAGAAGGGATCTCAAGAGAGCACTTAGTCAAACTCCCTGCATGAAGGAAGAATCAAGAATACTTAAATCATCCCTAACATATTTAAACGTCTCTTAAAACTGCTGTTTAAGGAGTTTACCAGAATGTTGCTGTGTAAACTACTGCAATTTCTGAACAACCAGAATTCAAAAGTTAAGCAAATTCAGTTTAGCCATCATTGCCAGCCACTGAGCGTAATTTTTCTCAACTTAAAAATATCCAGGTAATATTTGAAAGGACTGTATTTCCTTTAAGTCTTCTACTTTCTGTGATAATTGAGCAGTGTTTATTCAAACTTTCTTCATATGCTATGCTTCCTAAACCTCTTATCATTGTTGCTGCTTCTCCTACAATTTTTTTCTAAACATATACATCTTTTGTGGTGTGATGTCCAGAATTATATACCTCCTAAAGCCTCAGTCGTGCTTATCGGAGCAATACAGATACCTCTTATATCTAATGTGACACTTCTGCTTCTACACCCCAAACCAAGAGCTGTCTTTTTGCGCAACAGCGTCACATTCCTTGCTTATAACTTAGATTGTAATCCATTATAACTCCTATTGTGTATTCTGAACTCTGTGACTGCTCTGTTTTTGGCTGTACCTATCGTTTTAGTCTTGTTGACACCAAGCCATTTTGCCAATTTATCAAGATGGTTTTGAATTACAATTCTGTCTCTCAAAGTGCTTACGGGCAACCCCCTGTGTTTTGGTGTCACCCACAAGTGATGTAACTATGTTCTATATTTCATTGTCCTACTAGTGAAAATAATAAAAGAGCTGAGTGTAGAACAGGTCCCTGTAGATATCCACTTGAAATTCTCTAGTTTTTGAGAGAATCGTTTAACAAGCTGTGCATTCCCATTATAGCCATCATATCAGGACTACACTTTTTCAATACCCTTTGAGAAAGCAATAGTAGAAAATACCAGATCCTTTATGAAAGATATATCCCATTGCTGCAGTCTGACAAAGAGGGGAACAGGATTGGTTTGATGCAGCTACTTTCCCATGAGCATATCCACCTAGATTTTAATTGTATTATTGTCTTCCATGAAGAAAATAGTTCCTTATAAATAGATATTAGAATAGTTACGGAGATTGAAGAGTCTATAATTACTCATATCTTCATTTTCCCACTTGCTGTTTTTGAACAGTACATTCTGTGTTCATTCTTTACCAGTCTTTCACAAGTTTGCAGAATTGGTCGGAGATTATTTTGGTTAGTTTCCTTTAAGTAGTCTAGAACAAACATCCTCCATCGACCTGAATCTTGCCTAAATACTCTTTAAAGTGCTTGGGTTTTTTCTGTTTCTTATGTTAAAAATCTGGTCAGAATAAATGTCAGAGAAGATAGAAAAGGTGGCATGGAAGTGTTTGTTTTTTTTTTTTTAATCTGCCCATGCCATTAACTATTTGCTTTCCTGGCCTGTTAAAGATGCATCATTCTGTTCTCTGGCAGTTGTTTTTTGGTTTGGTTTTTTTTTTTTTTTTTTACCTAGTACTTCTTAGGCTGCTTTCTTTTTACTTTTTAGATCTTTTAAAATTTACATTCATGCTAACAAGTTAATGAATAAGAAAGGTAGTTCTTCATAAATAGCATCTGCTATCTTCTGCATGCATTGGAGAACTTCTCTTAATGTTAATCTTACTTTCCCCTTGTCTGGTTTTGAATGATTCCTCCTTCTACAGTTTATATCAGGGCATTTTCAAGATATCAATTTCTGGCAATGTGCTTTAACTGACTAAACCAAAGAATCCTAGGTAACATTCCCACTCTTCCACAGCTCACGACTCCTTGCTCTCAGCTATGCATCATGCAGTTGCAGTACTATGTACTATAAGCACTGGTGGTTTTACATGTTTTACATGTTGTGTAAAACAGTACATTTGTCCTGAAGCCATATACTCTGCAAGCTAGTGAATACAGAACATATTTTTGCTTTCAGTTTTAACATGTATGTCTTGTCTTCTTAGGTTCTGTAGAAAATCATTGTAAATAAATACAAAATGGCAACACTCAATACTTATATAACGATATATATTTACATGAATGTCTTGTGTGGAGTGATGTGGGAATTTGGGAAAGAAATTATTCTTCGATTACTACTATAGTGATAGAACACTGCTTGTCCAGGGGTGAGAGACAGTTAAAGGTAAACTAGAAGTCAGGATGACAGAGGATGTGAAACAAAAAAGTGTAGATTGTTTTTGCTTTTGCTCTGCAGTAAAAGTGCAACTGAAATTTTAAAATATCATTAGGTTTAAGTCCAGTTAATTATTTACTAGTAATAAAAATAGTCTCAGCTGATACATCTGTCTTAGAATCCCTTGGTATATTTTCGGTCTGTAACCATATTTTTGTTCTCTATTTAAAAATGATTTTATCCTCTGTGCTCTCCCGCTCGCCACCTTGGACCACAGGGAGATACCGACTGACTGAACATGCAGGAATAAAAAGAAGGGGGAGGAAATTTATCATGCAGCAATTGAAGGAATCTCTATTTTAACAGAAAACTAGGAACATCATTAAAAACTGAAAGCACAGGATTTCTGATACTGTTCCCACTTGCAAAAATTTCCCTGGAAATCTCTGGGCTTATAATTAAAGGAAAATTATTTTCATTCTTCATGATTTTTCTCCTGGAAATATACGCTTGAAAATGGGAAGTTTAGTCTGAATGTTAAAGTATTTCTATGTGTTACAATATCCCTTTATTTAAAGATAGCCAAAGTCCCAGAATTTCTCTGCCCAGTGAGTAGAGTATGAGTGTCCATAAGTAGTGAGTGGACCGTTTTGTACAAATAAATTTTTAGGAAGTGAAGGGGAAGCAAGAGGAAAGGTAGGGAAGGTAAGAAGCGAGACTGATGCTCTCACATTGTGTGGAATGAAAAGAAAGAAAACTACCCCCTTCTTCCTCTCAACACCACCCCACCCAGAGACAAAGGAACACTGCCAGAAGTGTTTACTAGCAGATTTTTAGTTTTTTTTCAAAAAATATCTGTTCACTTTTTACATATCTGATTCAACAACCTCCTCTTACACAGTAAACAACATATGTTTAAATTTAGGCCCATATGTAAGGCCTAGTGAAATCAATGAGATTATGCTTTTTATGAAATTGTAGTCATACTACACACACAATATTTTTTTCTAGAGGCTTTTAATTAGGGATGCTTTTTCAAAGTAGCCAGATACTGTTATCATTTGGCATTAACATTAACTGTTAGCATTTTCTGCTGCCATAAATACTCAGAGTTTAAATGTCCAATTCCTCATCTAGTCCAATGGCAATTCCGGTTGCGTAATAGCTTATTGTCCTAGCCCAAGTCAAGTCTGTGTAAGCATGAAGTGTGCCTGGCACATATTCCCTGAAGTTATGTCCCTGCTTCCAGCCCTGAACTCCTGTGTGATTTGCCATGAAATGGCAAGTTTCACAAACCTAGAAGCAGCTATATTTCAGAGGGAAAAAAGTAATATAATTCTGTAATTCTGTAAGGAAAGTTGGGATCTTGGGGGTATGGAAAGGGATAACAACGTTAGGGATTATTTGGAGGGCTAAAGTCACAGTACCACAGATACTGTAGACACTACAGACTCTATAAATGATTACAACTTCAAAAACCTCTAAATATTTCATGAACTAAATTGTATAATCTGGCCAACATTTACTGTAAACCAAATAAGTAACTAAGCTGCCCATTAATTCCGAGAGCAGAGTGTGATAATAAAACTGCTCTTAAAAATGGGAGTTGTTGTGAATGGCTGCTTTTAACGTTTTAATAAGCATCATTAACTTCATATGAAAGGTTTATAAACATTTACTTTGCAAAACTTCTCTACTAGCAATAGAATAGATTTCATTGCTTGTTCTCATAGAGGTTTCTTTCTTAAATAGGGAACTGAGAGTAGGCAATGTGTAGCCCCAAATTCACTGCAAACCTTCAGGCCATATGAAATATTACAAACCTTCTCCCATTCCTGGCATCTAGTTGCAACACATGCCATAAGATGGTTACTTATATTCAATGGAGCTCACTTTGCTTTGGATATTTTCCTTCTTTGTCTGTTGCACATCAGGCAAAACCTTCCTTCTCCCCTTATTTAATGGAATAAACCTATTAGCAGTCAATCATTAACTCCTAGGGGCTCAATTCAGTAAAGGAAAAATTACCTCCACAGTTTCCTGCTGTGAGATCTCCTGATGGCTCTGCAGCTGAAGAGTCTGATCAAAATAGCTTATGTGGAATTAACACAAGGAATACATTGCAGTTACGTGATTCTTTCTTACTTCAAAACCTTCAAGTATTAATTCATGAAACTTCACAACACCCACGTGAAGCAGGTAAAGACTACGAGCACTTCAGGAAAGGATAACCAAGGTACAGAGTTGAAAAGTGCTTCCAAGGGAAAACCGTAAATTGTTGCCAGACCTGGGATTAAAGTTACTCGGGAAGTCATTTGCTCTGTCTGTGCGGTTTTTCACGTGGCACTGCATTTCTGCAGTTAAAGGTTTTAACCTGGCACAATTCTGCTTCCCCCACCCCCCCCGCATGATGAACTGGAGTTCCTCACTACCCTCTCCTATGCCCCTCTGCTGCCCACGTCCACCTCAGGGCAGCTGCACCGTCCACAATGAGCAGCAGAATGTCACCCAGTGTACTGAGCATAGAAGTCTCTATACCATATATCCAGCACATCCTGATGAGCGTTAATGGAAACCGGAAATTTCAAGGAAAACTGAAGGCTTTGTGTGCTGTGCTGTGCTGGAAATAACACAACTGAGTTTACTGTCACAGAATTTCTAATTAAGTCGTTGCCCTTATTTGTTCTTAGCAGCATGGTCTGTTGCTGCTGGGGAGCCATTTTATCTGCTAATCAAAATTAGGCCAGGAGTACATTTTTTGCTGTCACTAAGGTCACAGTCCTTTAAGACATTTGAGAAATACTGGCAAAAGTCTTACTGCAGACAAACCAGTATCAAATTAAAGGTACTTTTGTTGCTATTGCTTATTTTGCTCACAAACCTCTGTATCAATTACACTGTCAAACCCATTATTTTTTTTTAGCTTGGTTTCTAAGGAAAAAAAAAATGCAATCGTGCTACCAGCCTGTCAGTCCTGACCCTAATGATCTTGAACCTGCCAGCCAATTTCAACCACATCTGACAATGCCTTCGGGATAGAGGTCTCAAAAATCTTCCTCTCCTAGGAGTTTAATGAAAATCAGGAGTTGGCAGAGGAGAGAAAATGACCGTATTAATCCTTTCTCTGAGGAAAAGACATGGAGAAAGGCGGCTTTCTTCATTCGGTTGGCAGTGGCTAGCTGGGTGAGTCGCATGTGTGTGCGGACTGCCTGATCAGTGCGCCCTGGCATTCAGCACAATTGTGCGTACTCCGGACTCGACACAGCAGAAAGCCAAAACGTATAGAGGGGGAGGGCAGGGAGAGGCTGGGAGGGGCCACACAACTGCAGGGAGCAAAGGAGGTACGCTTGGCACTGCAGATGGGGGTGGTTTTAGGAATGTGAGATGGGGGACAGGTATGGACAGGGGTTCAGGAAATGGGGGGAAATGGTAAGCATCATGGGGAGAGGGGGAGGAAGTGGGGCAGGGGGGTTATGGGCGAAACCTGCAGATATTGGAGGCAGAGCTGTCATGGGCTGGTTTACTGAGTGGAGGAGATGTAGGTTAACTAATCCTGCTGCTTCTGGAATCATTTATTAAATTGCATGCAGGTTCTGTACTAGAAAGGTTGGTTGCTATATGCCCGGATAGCGTATTGTGTAGGACAGGCTTTACACAGGAGTGGCTTTGAAATACAAGAGGGGCATTAAGGGACCTTGCTTTTTTCTTTTTTTTCGTGGTGGGCAAATAGGCAATGAGTCAGTTCAGCTAAGGGGAATGATTTAGTGATTGATCTAAGTGTCAGGTCTGAAATCACTGCTGTAGACTCCTTGAAGCTACAAGGTCATCTCAGCCCTTCATCGTTCCAAGGAAGAAAAATTAAGTGCCATGTAGCTACCACATCTGGTCCTTTGACTGAGGCCTTTAAAAATGAAGACCTATTTGTTCTACATGGATTTGAAAGAATGTGAGGCACCTGCTCACGTTTTCACACCCTCTAGTGTTAGGTAGCAACCTGCACAACACAGATCTGTGTATTTACCTACAATCAACTGGTAAAATATATTGCAGATAGATAAAATATATACAGATACATATTACAGACAGATCTGTAACATGTGTTACAATATGAATGAGCACATGCTTTGCATTGCAAAATGAAACACTGTTAATACCAGTGCTAAATGTTAGCTCTCTGTACTGTTTGAGAATAGATTTTTAGACCACTGACAATTCATCTCTGCCCTGATACACACATGAGATTCTCTCCTTCTCTTAATTCTTTACTAGTACTCAGAGTAACAGTATAATGTTCAAATACCAGAATAAATTAATTTGTGACAAGTTCTGTGCCATCATAGAGAATCTGCTGAGGCTAACATGGTAACATAGGAGTTTTATCTGAAGTTCACCCAAACCCACACATGCAGGTGTTTATGAACTGTCATGTTCAGAAAGAATACCTTGACTGAAAACACCCGAACAGCATTTGTTCATCTGCTCTGTCTCTGTGGGACAGGGCAAGGTGCACCCTGGTCAAACATGGAGTCTAAACAAGTCTCTTACGACCCAAGGTTACCTCACTGCTGCCTGTTCTTCCTTCTTGCCTGTGGGATCCCTCCTCCGTGGCTGAGATGGGAATGTACTGCAGAAACTGTACCTGCACTACAGTACTAATAATAACCATTGGCCTCCAGAACTGTCAGAGCATCAACTTCCCATCCCAGCAGGATGTTCAGTGCTGTCAGATGCTCATTTTTACAGAAAAAAAAAAGTCAGATTCCAGCATTTCACACTGAAAACTAATAAAAAAGAAATAACCCAAAGTGGAAAAATTAATTTAATGCCACTTTTAAAATAACCTTAACAGAAGAGAAAGTAAAACAAGTAATAGCTGCTTGTGTTTTCTGTAAGCTACTTTGACAAGAAATCAAAGTGAGTCAGGGAAGCATGTTTCTCCATTATTGAGAATGTAGCTATAATAACTGTTACATTAGCGAACACAAATTGAGAAAGCCTCCAAATCTGTGACTTGTCTCCACATGTCAAAAGGAGCATCTGGTCCTGTGATTTGCTGAGAATGAAAAATACAGCTTAGTGTAGGGGGAGGGCTGTAAGTGAATTGTGAACAAAGGACACAGCTATCTGAGTGCAGAAGGTGTCTGGTTTAAGTTCAGTTTAATCTTTGCTCTTGTGCCGCCTTTGTTTGACTGTATCTCTGCACGTGGGAAGGGGGGAAAGAGTCTAGAAGAAAGGAACAACAGGTACTCATATAAATTGCACTCTGCAATAGGCATGGACTTAGATTGCTGACATAGTTACAGCATCCGAGGGGCATGTGGAGAAGAGCCTTAGCAAAAATGTCTGTGCTTTCCATCCCCAGATAAGGCTTGACTTTTTATTCTTACGTGATCTGTCCTTTGTATGAAGGCACTGCTCCTGAAAGGGAAAGACTAACAATGACGAGTTGAGCAAGGCACAGATCAGACAGGGAATGTGCAAATGCCCTGCACACAGCCCCGCCGGGAACCTGCAATGCTCCTGCTCTTCTAACCCAAAGGCTTATCGCACTAGCCTGAGCTTCCCAGCCCTCCCTCTGAGGGCATGGGTAATAAATACCCTGTGAGAGCATCCACATGGAGATTGACTCTTGGACAGCTGATATACTTCAAGGTATGACCAGTTTATCCAGAGCTTGCTTATATCCTAAAACACATTAGAATTGTCTCTGGTTTTCAAAACTCATCTTGAACTATCCCTACATCTCGTTTTCAGCTTTGTATCACTTCAAGCCCACATGTTAATGTTGACCTGTAATTTCTTTGCCTTCATAGGACTCCCATGGTTAGTGGTTACTGCTTGCTGTTCACCCTGTTTTTTCCCCTTATCTGGAAAACACCTTCTCAAGTCCCTACTCCAGACCACTGAGCTAGTTCTCATGTAAAACTGCTTCAACCAAGGACTGACTGACCCTATTTGTCTTTCCTTTCCCTTTCCTTTAGAACCAGCTTGAATAAGTCCTTCTTGCTTGCATTTGTTGCTCTTTGAAAACTTAGTTTTCTTTCCTTGTCCTTGGCTCAAGGACTCTTTTGAGATGTTTCTCTACTTGTGCGAAGTTGAACTTTTCTGTACCCAGCTCTGCAGAATCAGTTTAATTGACTCATCCTATGAAAGAATAAGAGATGTCTGTCCCTTACAAAGTCAGTGGGATAAAAGGTAAAAAGCAGGGGACTATACCCATATCTTTATCCCATGTAGTCTATATGGAATATGAAGGATGAACACCCCTTGCAAGGAAAAGGAGTCTGGAGAGTTTCGGCCAAGAATTCAGAACATGTGCAAAGCACTAAAAAGATAATTGCAGTTGATTTCTTCAGTAAAGAACTCCTTCAGTTTTACAAACACGGACACTTCTCATGCTATTTTCTAGGCAGAGACAAACAGGAAAAATGTGGAAAGGTATGTTTTTATTAATTTTCAAAAACCTCTTCACATACAGCTACCTTAAAGCAACACAACTCCCCATCCTTGCATTCCACAGCATATCCAATCTCTTCTACTTCCATGTGTTTTTTACTCAGAACTAATCTACAAATAAAATATATGTATGCATTTCTTTTTTGCTGTCCTCATCTGGCTAGCTCTACCTTTTCACAGGCTCTTGGAGGTCAAACGTCAAGACTTCAAAGTTTAGCTGCAGCCTAGCTTCTGATAAACATTTATTCCCTACAGCATATGTAAGGGCTAATACTGAAATGCTTTTAGACTGAAAGAGGAAGAGGTTAGAAACCCTTCAGCGATTAGTACAGATTGATTCACTCAGCTTTCCTCCCAGTATCCACAATCTTAAACACGCAACTACCTTTATTAAAAAGTGTTTCTGTATTGTTTATCCATGTTGTAATTCATACTGATTTCAAGCAAGAGACTATTGGAAAAAAGGGGAGGGAAAAGGATAAAAACATCAAATCTTCAGCTAGTGTCAATAGCTATTGCGTCACTGAAGCTTTACTGAAGCTAGCAAACCCTTTTGCTAATTTACTGCACATGAGGATCTAGACCAAAACCATGCTCAGCATTCTCAAGCTGAATGGCATTGAAATCCAGGTGTTTCTGGATGTGCTTTGATATGGGTAAGAAACTATTTTATGTGTGGTGAAGATATCACGACTTGAACAAAAAGCACACATAATGTTTTTGCGTTTAGATATAAAACCACTTTGTGGCCTCATTTAGTTAGATTTATTTCACTGCTGCCTCCCTTCCTGTACATTCAATCAAATACTATAAAAATCAAACCCATCTTACAGAAAGAGTTGATGTCCTCCAAAAATACCTGGAAAGAAATACGATTAAAAATGTCTCCCCTCCTCCTAAAGCAAAATAGTAAATGGAGCTTATTTTTTAAAATTACTTTTCAGTCAGCTCTACTGGTTGTTTTTATAGCATCCTGAGTGAATAGTAAATTTTATAACAACAGATGGTCGTTAGGCTGTGTCTGTTTTAAGGAGAACAGATAGTGCAACCTCACTACCACTAAGTTAGTAAACATTTCTATGCAGAGAAATAAGACAATGAAATGGAGAAAAATTCAATGGAGTGATGCTTCATTATGCAGTTGAGGTATGTATTACTTTGTCTATATGCTGATTGCCTTGAAACAGGGCATGAACAGTTACCCTACACATAAGGCACTATGAGTAGTTAGTCTTCTTATATGAGCATTTTATTAGTATGTCAATATGATTTGGAAATAAGGCAGTTTCTTCGGGTATAGTCCATTCTTTCTGATACCACCTGGACAAAAAACCTCTCACCCAAAGGACTGACCACTGAATAAGCAGTGCCACCACTCCAATAACACGTCCAACAAGCCATGTTCTTCTAAAATGAAATAAAGTATTATATGTGCTCCACAAAGTGCTGTTCTGGCTGGGGAAAACTGGTCGGAGACACGGGAATCCAGATGCACAAAAGCATCCAAGGGAGACCTAAAATTAGGGATCACCCACCGCAGGTACTTCACCCTGTTCGTTGCAGCAATGCAGCACAGAAGTCTACCTTCAGATGAAACACCTCTCTTGAAGCCAGTGTCAGTTTTGCTATTCCTTGAGTAAGGACAATGCTTCAGCTTGAAGTATTGACCTGGTTTCAGCTAGCATAGGATTAATTTACTTCTTAGTAGCTGGTGCAGTCCTCTGTTTTGGATTTAGAATGAGAATAATGTTGCTAACACAGGGTTGTTTCAGTTGTTGCTAAAGCAGTGCTTGCTCTAAGTCAAGGGCTTTGCAGTTCCCCGTGCTCTGCCAGTGAGGAGGTGCGCAGGACCTGGTCAGGACAGCTGATCCCAGCTAGCCAAAGGGACATTCCATGCCATAGAACATCATACTCAGTGTATAAACTGGGGAGAGTTCGCTGGGGCTGCTGATCGCTGCTGGGGGACTGGCTGGGCATCGGCCAGAGGGTGGTGAGCAACTGTATTATGTATCGCTTGGGTTTTGTCCCTTGGTATTATTCCTCTCTCTCCCTCTCCTTTCCATTACAATTATTGTTATTGTTGTTTTTATTTTATTTTTTTACTTTATTTCAATTATTAATCTGTCCTTATCTCATCCCATGGACTTTACCTTTTCTCCAATTCTCCTCCCCATCCCACCAGGTGGGGGGCAGTGAGCAAGCAGTGGTACTTAGTTGCTGGCTGGGGTTAAATCACAACAAGTATACTTGAAGTTTAGTAGATACTTGATGAGTCCTTGCCTTTTTAGGCAAATATGAGTGCTGCTTTTTAGATTTTTTTTTCTTTTTTTCCAATAGGAGATCTATTTTCTGCAGCCTCAGTGTTATGATACTGGCTTTCTCATTTTCAGGAGAGACTTCACATTTATCTGGAAAGTAGCTAGCACTAGGACTAATGAGAAACATCTGAGAAATGCTGCTTGCTTATCACAGTAGAGCCAAAAAACCTGAAACAAAATAAACTAGCTCCTTTTTTGGGTATGGAGTATTCTCCTTTATAGGAACTGCTTTTCATTTTATGTGTTGCATGGCATCAGTCAAAAAATCAAGCCAGACAATTTTCTACTTTTCTATATGGCTCATTATTTGTCATTTGAGAGACATTCAGTTAACTGCTGGTTTATTTAAGATGATCTTGGTAAATTTAGAGAATATAATCTAATTTATTCTAAGGAAGTAATCATTCAAAAAGTGGTCCTAAAAATGGTATAAGAGGTGCTTCATAGTTCCTTAATCTCACAGTGTTTAAAATGTTTGAGTGATCAAATCAGAAGCTAGAAACACAAAACTGTTTAACTTATAAGACCAACCAGAAAGAGAAATTTATTAATAGCCTAGAGGCAGAAATAAGTTTTATGATCTGCTTAATAAATATAATAAATGCATAGAACCTTACAGGGCATATAGGAGCATTATAGAACGTATAGAAAAAAAAAATAAGTGGAGAGAGCTAGTTAAATATAATAATTTATTTTTAAACAATAGTTCAAACAAAACATAAAGAATGCTGATAATAAACATTTTCTTCATTAACCCATTTGATAAATTGAGATTGAGCTAGTAACAACTCTAAAAATGCAAGTAAAAAGGAAATAGTTTTCATATGTGTAGTCACTGTGGCCACCACATTGCCAGAGCAATAAAATCAAACATCTAAAATTACGTAAGTTATTATAAAAAGAATAAGAAAAACACTGTTTTTCTTTGATATTTTAGCATGAGACTCACTGAGATGAGTATTCAACTTAGAAATTAGAATATTTTATGGTGGAAACCAGGTTATTTTAAAAGAACAAGGAAAAATATAGGGAAGCTACTAAACACTTCCTGACCACAGCAGGATCACACCTTACTATTTCCAGCCCACATGTTTCTCAACTCAGATCAATTCCCCTATCCTTTAATTCAAACAAAGAACATCCTTAAGCTGTTCCCATACCAATATACTGCTCCAATTATTCTTTTAAAACTGAAGTTCCACTACAGCCCATCTTAAAATAACCTCCCTAGCTGACAGTGGCCCAACACGATCTTGCAGGCTTGAGCAGCCCTAAGCTGCACTCCAGAGCACGGCCAGACCTGCACAGCCCTGCCACTTTCTTTTGAGATGCTGTTTACGGGGGCTGAGATGCCCCAGCCCAGCAGCAGCACCCCCCTTGCCCTGCTCCCCCAGCCCCAAGGAGAGTTTGCACACCATGGCTGGCTATGGGGAGGTCCCTGGGCTGCACAGGCAGTGGGCAGGGGGAGGCACAGAGTTTCCCCAGCCCTGTGGTGCCTGTGACCCCCGCTCCCCGCAGGGGCGAGGACTCTCCTGGCTCCTACTTGTTCCCTTTTACTTCGTACCCGGCCACTACAGAACCCATGCCTTTTGCTGCCCAGGGCTTTGGGCAACCCAGTCTAGTGGAAGATGTCCCTGCCCATAGCAGGGGGGTCAGAACTAGATGGTCTTTAAGGTCCCTTCCAACCCAAACCATTCTATGATATGGTGATACATTGGCTTGATTTTCTCTGGCAGATTTGTGACCTTGTTTACTAATTACTGAGTCGTTAGATTCAGTATTTTGAGCGGTGGCACTAAATACTTAACGTAGAAGGATCTTTACTGATCTGTTCTCAGCATCATTTTCAAATAAGTTTCCAGGCATTTACTTTTGTAATTTCAGTTAAAAAAACCTGTATTTTTATATCATATTATTTTATTTTCACCTCAAAACTGCTTCTGTTCTCAAACTAGTTAATGCTAAAAATAGATGAATTTGGAAAAGCTCATTGAGCTGTGCTCTGTAGTTTTTGGTGCAAAACCAGTGAAGTTCCTACTGAGTTCAGGGGACATTATTCCTGCAAGCCTACAAAACTTGTCCCCTGCTAGCCAGATGTTTTTACAATATAGCTAAGAACAAAGATTGCTCTTTGAAAAAGTTTCGATTTTAGAAAATGTCCAAGATTTTGAAATAATTTATAGTTTTGATATACTTATTATTAATTTTTCCTATTTCTAAACCCCAGCCTTTTTCCCCTGCCCCAGGTTCATACTGCTCTATCCCACACCATACACATATGAGCCTAAAGGCTTTCTCCTGGGCATAGCCTGAGGTCGCTGCCATCTATACAGTTGACCGAAGTCAATTGGAGGTTGTGCGATTCCCATTTTTTCAGTAACCGTATTTAATTTGTCTGGAAAACAACAAAGATTTTTATTTTATATGTTCTACTCTCTGCTGCCATTGATTTGTCAGTAGAATGGAACAGAAAATGTTATCAAGCTCTGGCAGCTGAACTGCAGTGGTGATGAAAGGTTGCCCTGCTTTTACTCTTTATTGCACCACTCACTGCCTTTCCAATGATGATTTGTCTGCACTATCATTTTTACTTGCTGTGGTGCAAAACACAAGAATACTGTTCTCGGGTCACAGCTAGGGTGGAGAAAAAACTAATCCTCTTGTTTCCATCAAGGAGTTTCCATATTAAAACTAGCCGAGAAGGAAAATCCTCTGAATTAAATCTCTATAGAATCTTTTGTCTGGCTATACAGCACTTAAAATATGAATGATGGCCAAGGTTATGGCTAAATTAAGCAAGCTGAAATCAGGAGGGAGACAGACAGAAAAATAAAAAATACATTCACCATGTTCTTATCAAGATGCTCTGTGCATAAACATTGGGACTATCCCTTCAAACTTGACCAATTTTCAATTAAAAAGAGCTGACACATCCTGAAATGTCCAGTGATAGAATATATGTTTGTGTATATTTTTCATACAACAGTAGCAAGAGAAAAAGCTGGGAAATCATTCCTAGTTGTTGCAAGTAGTCCATGTCCACGGGGAACAGTAATAGCCTCACTGCCTAGAGCCTGAGCCAAAGCTGTTCGTTATTTCTCTCTGCATCTCCTCCAAATCGGAGCCTCTTACTGAGCAATTCAGGAATGTAACAAAGACATAAGTTTTGGATTTAATTTGTAGTCTAAAGTTGCTTCCAACTCTGAAAAGGTCTTTATTTCTTGCTGTATTCATGAGCTTTTGGGGAGCGGGCAGGAGCGTTGTGCTCAGTATGAGAAGGAGGAAAGGAGGAAAAAAGCGTGCCACATACAGGTATTAACAAAGCTCTCTGTTCTGTTACATGGGCTTGAAACTATGGGTCTATGCCTGGGTATTTGCTGATGCTATGAAATAAAGATGTAGACATGGGTTTAAGGTCTACCAGGCTAACAGAGATAAAGGACTTAATCTTTTTCAGGATGAACTCATGGGGATTTTTACTCAGGAGAGCAATCACAGTGAATGCAACAGACCTGCTCAGAGGAGTCAAGCTACCGCAACACTGTTGCTGCAATCAGACCTATGCAACAAGACTCCCACATGAGATACTGATAGGACAGAGGCACACATGCCAAGCAAGAACTGATAGTTAACAAAGACCATGTGTATTAGTCAGCTAGCACAGGAAATGAGAGATTTCCCCCTGCTCTTCTAATGATGTCTAAGAGCAAGTTCTGTGTAAAGAAATATTTCTTTAGGAAATAGCTGACTGACTGGAATCCTTAGGAAAAAAGGGACAGAGTTCCATTACTTTTTTCTTGGATTAGAGGCAGTCTTGGTTTCTGCTGCCTTCACAGATTTCTTAAAATCGTTTTCCAGACATTCCCACGATGCTAACATCAGACCAATATCTAATAACTTTTTCCTGAACTGTTCAAATTCTAACACAATACCTTTCAGTTCAAAGGGCATAAACCACTTATGTTATTCTTGTAGCCAACAGTCGGGACATACAGAAAAGCCTTCCTGCTTCTGACTAGTAGCAGATGCAGGTCTTAAAATGGATCGAGACAAAAGTTTCCAAATGCTAACAAATTTTTGTGATACATTACTGATGTGTATGTTTAAGTTGCAGAACCTAGTCCATACAATTAGTTTATAATGTAAATTCATGAGAAGTCCACATTTAGTAGTACAGAAAATTATGTTTGTCGCTATTTGTAGTTAATTATCAAACAGAAGCTGGAGTATTTATTCTTGTAGAATTGTCTATTGTCACAAGTGAAACTTCAAGCTTAGTCATAATATTTTACTGTTATTATTTTATTGCTGTATCAACATAACTTGATTTTCTTGAGATGTGTCATTGCACTACCAGGCATTAGATATAATTATATGAGGAAGAAAACCCCAAGCTATTCCCAACAGCTTGTTTATCAGACAACACTTCAACTTTCGCTAGTAAATAAGACGACTTATTTTGGTTAAGCAAGGCTATGTACAATATTTATAACCCTACTACATATGCAATTTTAGCATACCTGCTAATAAAGAGATCTTGAGGGAATCCAAAAGCTTCCGTAGCACATTCTCATATGTAAGTGCCATCTATCTTGGAATACCATTACCTGTACTGAGATAGAGACTGATATTTGTTGTTTGCCTTTCACACCAGATTAATCAATCTTTGTCTCTATTTATTTCTAAGAGGTCCAAGAACTTCATATATGATCGTAGCCTAGATCAGGAGTAATGTGGCTTTGCTCTTCAAACTGTTTTTATGGCTCTTTCTACTTTACCTGTTTATTACTTCACAAATAACATGAGACAATTCCTGTGAACATATAATCTTATCGCATGACTCCTATAAGGAGTTCTAGAAGAACTTAAATTGGAAACTCAACTGCTCATTAAAAATATGTATTTTATGTTATTTTCATGAGTTAGAATAAATATAAAATGTGTATAACAGAAAATGCTAGAATACAATTTATTTTAAAATCTGTTAAAAAAACACAAAAAGCTAAATCAAACATGTTGATCTTCAGTTTTCTGTTGCCAGCCTTTAGAAAAACAAATGAAAAAAAAAAAAATAGGTCGGACTATTCCTGTAGAACAGAGTGATAGTCAAACCAAACTGCAGAGACCAGCACTCACGTGACTGATTCCCAAAGCAGTTTGGAGGCTGCTCCAGTCAAGTACTTGGCCATGCCAGTGTCGGTCTATGTTGCTATGCGAAGTTCCTCGTAACACTTGGCTTGTGCGATCGTGAAACTAGCCCAAACAAATGGTCTCTCAAATGGATCACAGTTATTAATCTGATTTTTCTTCCCTTCATTAAAAGGAGTTTCTGGCCCTTTCTTGATATCTTATCTTCTAGATTAGCTCCAGATCTGGGCAGGGAAGATATCCAGCTTTCTTTGTAACGAGTGAACCTTCAGAAGCATGCAGATTTGCTCTTTGCTGCACAAATCATTATTTACTTATTTATTGGTTTCAAAAGAAAACATTTAATATGGAAAGGCTTGTTGAAATACTTTTCCAAAACCAATATTTTCATAAGAGAAAATAAATATTTTTGTCCAAACTTCTGAATAGTGGTAGTTTGCTCCACTAACAGGAGGACCTCCTCATTTTTTAGGATGTTTCTGCCAGACATGACCAGCTATTGTTGAGCCGTTCACCAGCATGATTCCCAGGTGGATCCTGGAGAAACTTCTTCACAAAGGTTTATGGAATATGTTCCAAGACTTTGGGAGCTGTTCTTGGAAGTGGGCAAGGCTGGAATAAGCAAAGCCCTGGTTTTCCTGGATAGGATCTTGTAGCCTATCCCCATACTTCTAAAAAATCTTAAAAGCATAGAAGTAATGCAACAGGTAACAGGATCAAAAAAGATAACATGCTTAGTTCAAAATGTAGACACTTGCAATTGAAGGTTCAAAAAGAATGCCTTTCTAAATTTCTTTTTTGCTAACATTTTTTTCAATTCAATTACAGCAGCTGTTTCAACATTTTGAAGATACTATGGAAATGACAGGGCTTTCCTGTGGCCAAAAATCTGTTTTCAGCACAACAGGGACTTCTATGATCATTCGGCTAGCATTTGCATATCAGTCCAACTAAGATGGCAAAAGAATGCCTATAGAAACTGTTTTTTGTTGATACATTTAGAAAGGATATCAAGTTTTAAATATGAAAATATTTTTAATCAAAAATATTTAATTTAAATTACTATGTGTAATTTGCATCGACCGCTATTTATAGACATGAATAAACCCAATCTAACAGAAACCAAAATCTTTGTCTTTCCTTTGATTTCAAAAAGAAATGGCTTGGATTTTTCATACCTCTCAGAAAAGTCTCCAAATTTTTAAAAAATATTTGATCAAGGCAGTCAGGCAGATAGGCAGCACCACTGTACCCTGCTAAGGGGGAAAACCTGTGATTTTTGACACATTTTTATGGTCGATTACACCTGGGTGGCTGAAGTTTCAAAATGCTCGTCACAGTGCCTTTCTGGAACATGCTGGCTCAGAAACTGGGATGCCAGGGTCTGCCCTCATGCCCTCCTTGCTGCTATGCTGATTCCTGGGGAGGCTGAGAGCCTCAGCAGGGCAATCACAGCATCATGCAGTGGGATCCATCATTAGATACTTCTGTTAGGGCCACAGTGGGCCAGGGAAATTGAAATAATTTTTATTTCAGGAGGCTGGCAGTTTTGTGTTTTATAATGCCCACGTTAGGCTTCAAACAAATACTTGCATGTGCTCTTAAAGCAGATGATGTGTTCAGTCAAGCAGCAGGCGTGGGCTTGTGGCCTGGATTTCAGGAGTAGTTTTAAGATGCTAGATCAATTTATCTATTCACAATAAGGAGAAAAAACCTCAAGAATTGCGATTGCTCTATATTTGGAATTATTGACATCACCATAAATTCTCTACCCAAACTGGGACCATTCATGTTTAAATTAAAAGAAAATCTCAATAATGCAATTAAATAAAGAATGACTTTTCTGTTTGAGAGCTAGAATCAGAGAGCCGCTGCAGTTTTTCAGATGGTTTTGCCAAGTATGATCCTATGGCGTAGAATAGGTAAGATAGTCTAAACACAAAGACGCACAGCATCTGGAGAAACTGGAAAAATACATCAGTTACATGTCTGAACTTCTAGTGGTCACAATACTCCCTCATTTCCTATAAATTATTTTGTCCGTGTTTGAAAAGGCCATTGAAGATCTTAAATAGAGATTGCAAGGGAGGAGAAAAGTTGATTTCCTAATGGGTACTTCCTGGTCTTTTGCTCTACTCACACCTTAAACTGTAATTTCCTTCTACAGGGCATGTTCCTAACTGCAGTCTAGGCAGAGAAAATTACTTCCAAGTGTATTTGTTCCTTAGAGCATAATCTGCTGAAACATCTTGAAATTTTCAGTTGTTTTTAAAATATCCAAGTTTAAACCTCTTAAAAAGTCTCTCAGATTCAATTTTATTTATACCACTTTTATTTTGCATTCTGATCTCTTTTAAAGGTTTAAGAAGGTTCAGTTTTATGTTACATTTATGTGTTAAGAAGGTTCCACATAGTTTTATGTGGACTTCTGTTTTGGTTTTGTTTTTTTTTCCTGCCCAGGACACATTTTGGGGTTTATCTTTTGCAGTGTCCCGGTCTGTAGCTGAGCAAGCAGCCGCGGGTTTCAGTGTGGTCACGCAGCCCTGTCAAACGGGCCGGACTACAGGAGCTGGTGCAGACAGCGTGCAGGTCAGCTGGCCTGAGTGATGCCAAAAGAACCACCAAACTGTGGAAATGACCTGTTTTCTTCAAATTTCTCAGGTGTCAGACATGTGCGTGTGCATACACACAGGAGACACACTAGAGATAATGAGAAAGCAGCAGCCCAGCAGCAGCTATGTGATTTCCTTTGCTCTTACTCCAGCTCTGGAGCCCTGGGCCGTTCCTCAGGTCCATCACTGACCAGGTCAGTGTGGGCAGAGGGACCCCCCTTTGGATGCAAAAGCTGGAGGCAGCAGGAGGGAGAGGTGTGCATCCTTCACACCCAGACCCCGCTCTCTGCAAAGGTCAGTGCCCTCAGACAGAGCTCTGCTGACAGTCAGGGGCTGACCTTTCCAAACCCCTTCACCTCTTAACTCATTTTACTATAAAAAAACCCCAAACCATCCTAAATGTGATGGCAGTTTAAGAATTAGCTCACCACCTCATCTAAAGTATGGATCTGCAGTTCGCAAAGGAAACCTTCAGGGGCTTATTAGTTTTTAAATGGGAAAAGACAAGGTATGGCAAAACATTCAGCAACTTGAAATCAATTTGTAATTTTGAAGGTGCCAAAAAGCCATCCTCAGATCACCTCCTACACAGGCAACGGAGCTCACAAAACCTGGGGAAGACAGCTCCTGAAGCAGCACAGAGGCAGCAAAGGCAGACCTCGGGGTACTAGGAGCCAGGGAGAAGGTCTTTGAGTTTAGATTTCAAGAAATAACCCACTCTTTTTCGAGTGGATGGTACTGTCCAGCCTGAACAATTACAATACAGGGCATTCACTGGAAAAAAAGGTAACTGCATATAAACCCACAGAAACTAAGGAGAAATAATGAGTATAAACTACACCATGTGTTCCACAAGCAAACACTAAGATCAAATCACTTAAACCCATAGGCTACAGCTTAGTTTTAAACCACCAAGTGTTTTGTTGTAGCAAAAAGGCAGAGTAAAGGGCTGACAGCTCAGGCAGGCATCTAACCCCTCTGAATGCCCTGGCACAGGGCAATTTTAGTGCTGGCCTTGGGATCTGCCTCCCACTGTCTACACCTATTTCCAACGCAGCGGCTGAGGACAGACACACTTTTTTGCTGCTTTGCAATTCCAAAACAACCCGAAGGCCCACAGAGTTGAGCAGACAACATTTTAGTTGATTTTTCACTCTGTGCAGAAGTTTCTCTTGAAATGACAGCCGGCTGTGCTGGCTCCCAGTGCCAGCAGTGGGCTGGGCAGAGGAACCCCTGCCCCTTGCTGCTGCGCTGCAGAGCATTTTCCTACCATTTCCCAGCTACAGCTGCAACAGGAGACAAGGAAGGAGAACATGTGCCACTGCAAAGCCCAGCAGCTCAGTGTCAGCCTCGCTCAGCCAGCATCTTCAGCTGAGGCCCTGGACCTTCTACTGAAGAGTTAAAATATGGGCACTAAATTCCTTCTGCTGAAAGTAAAGGGAAGCATCAGGTAGAGAGACAGACTATATATACCCGACGTCAACTATACCTTAGATTTCATTGGTAAGATCTCTGAAAGCTTATTGCAAGAGCTAGTCAGACAGCTGCAAGTCACAGAGCTACCTAAACTTAACCTCTAGTGTGTTGTTTGTACACTGACTCCATTAAACAAAAACAGCCCTACCTCTCTAGTAGGATGCAATGCTCGGAATTACAACTGGAATGTGTCTGATGATACCGATTTATAGTGAAAAAAATTACTATCATCATGAGTAGTTCAAGAAAAAAATATTTTAAAAAAATTAGCAAATACGGTTTACTGTCAGAAAAAATTACATCCTGATATCATGTAGCATTCCCACAAGAAACACATCCTTACACCAACTCCAAACTTCTCAAATATTATTCCATATGAACTATGGAATGGACATTAATAACTTTTAGGAAAAACACAATAATTCCTACAAGTATACTCAGAAGATACAATCAACATCCTCCAAACCTATACTACTATATTAATTATATCATACCCTGTAGAGCAAGTACTGTTTCTCCTCAAAAGTCCATATCTCCTATCACAGTCAAGGTCACTTTACAAGTAGTTTTGAAGGCAGTTTTCTTCTTTGTGGGATGAACTAGTCTGAATTTCCGTGGGGTTCCTATGTTTTAAGCAAGCAGATCTTGCTTAAATATGAAACATTTCATGTTATTGTGATTCTTATCAATTAGGCTTCTTAGCCAAAAAAGAAAAAGTATTTCTGCAATGACATTTCAGACTAAGGTGGCCTGTTTCTTTGAAAGTGAGCCTGGAAGAGGACTTGGATTTACTTTTTTTTTTTTTTTCAAGTAACTATTAAATGTAACATCCAGCATCCTAAATACTTGCCTGCAAGTGACTTTGCCTGTACAGCTGTATGGAAAGTATTATTTGTTCTAGCTGCTGCTTGCAGATGCTTTCTTTGTGGTTTCACAGCTTGGTCATAAGGCAAAACTTTTTAATTTTAATTTTTTATTTTTACAGCTGTTGAACTGGGACAATCCCCACTCTGGTATTTGTGATGTTTGTTTACAGAGAAGGCTTTTAGGTTTGCAAAGGCAGGGTTTTGCCAGTTGGAAGGGCCAGGTAGGGTGTTTGTGCAGCTGGTCACCAGGTAATGCTCCCAAACACTGCTGAAGACCCCTAGGATTGAGTGCATGGATCAGGAACGGTGCTTTCCCTGGGACTGCTTGCATCGTAGCACAAGCTTAGATGTTTGCTCAGTTTTTGTGGGTATTTTTGTTTGCTTTTTTTTTTTATGTCAGACAGAATCATAATTCTACTTTGAAAAGATAAAAACTGTGAAGTGACAATTAACTCTCTCCAATAAGTCCATTTTAAGCAGAAGAAAATAAAGTGTTCTATTGCAGAGCATGGCTAGGGAAAACCACAATGGTTTATTAATAAAATTTCAGTGTATGCTTGATCTGATTCAGTAAAAAATCCCAAGTCAGATGCCAGATATCAGGACATTTAAAAAAGAAAAAGAATAACAAAAAAAAAAAGTAAAAAAGTCACATTCATTCTCAAATAATGAATTTTAAGCTTTTTTTTTTTTTTTTGCTACGATTTTAGAGATTTAGGCTTAGACAACATCAAGTTTTTGAGTTTTTCTCTTTCTGGTTGAGGCAGCTAAAAACACAGACCTGATTTTCAGCACAAAATTTCTCTCTTGCCCCCAGGGTTAGACACAGTGTGCATAATCAGCAGCCAGCTCTGTCTGAAAAAATGAGGTCCTGGTGTAAAGCAAAGCTTGCTGGTGCTGGCAGAGCCCTTCTGGAAGGCACTGCTCTAGTCCAGTTGATCAACCAGCTGTTGATCAAGATCTCTGAAGCTAGAAATTCTGCAAACTTACATGAAAGACTAACAAGAAAAGGTTTAAAGTTTATCCCAATGTTTTACAAAATATCCAGGAAAAAATATACACCAGTTACTGAAGACATCAGACCATGCTGAGCACATTTTAATCTCGTTATGACCCTTCACAGCTCTGGGCATTCATGGATCTGAACTGCAGTAGAACTCGGAAAAAGAAACCCAGTTGTGTAAAAGACAACTTTCCTACTAAATTCATTATGCACTTTCTACAAATGTTTGCTTTAATTCCAAGTCTATATGGGTTTAAATGACCTCAAAACCTCAAAGAGCAGCTCATCTGGAAAAGGCAAGTTCCACCGGTCCTGCTTGTAACATATACCAAATGTACCTTAGACGTAATTTCAGAAGGTACATTGCAAATCAGTTGAGGCTGCCTCTAGAAGTTAATGTTAGCAATTTGTCCTGAAAATTTGAGAGGAAAGAATGCCTAATAAAAGTGGAAGCCCAACTAGATGCACATTATTTGGACACAGCTATATAATGTGAACAGATACATGTATTTCACAGTGCTGATACAGAAAAACAACTCTACTGTTTGAAGTGTGCACATGAACATTGCAAAGTACTTCTACTACACATAGTGTGTATGTGTGTACATAATCTGAACTCTTAAAAGTGGGATTGTTCCAAGAGCTGCATAGTCAGGGATTCTCCAATGTCTGATTTCTCATAAGCATTTTTCATGGTGTGTTTTAAATTGAGGAAGAGAAGCAGTAGGTTGGCACAGACCAGGAGAGGTGATACGATGATGCTGTGGGAAGACAGCCATAGACTTTTTCTTTGGCATCCAGTCATGTGAAGAAGATTCAGGGTTGGTGGTTTGTTCATTTTAAAGGCAAAAAAATGCCACAGAACTGGCACTTAGTCAAAGATTTAAAAAGAACAGTCATATACATTGATAAGTGCCTTAAAAATGATCTGTAATGTAAACGTGAAATTCTTTTCCTTTGTTCCCTCCTTCTAGCCTGTTAGAAGACATTTGCTCCCAAGAATTATTTGGGGGTTTGGGTATATGGTGTTAAAGAAAAATAGTTGAAATTTTCAGGTAGTCACATGATTTTCAGGAGCTGCAAATTTAAAAGGATGTCTCTCACCTCAGCCACCTCTAAGTAGGCTAGAAATCAGTCAAGCAACCAGGTTACTTGGAACCACAAGGAAGAACAATAAATGGGAATAACATTTCCTTTTGTACCTTAGAACAACCAAGAAATATTAAGACAGCACAATGCACATTATCAGGCTTCTTATTTTTAACTTTCATATGATTATGCATTACACTGTGCTTGACATTTAAATTTTGTACCTCGTCTGCAGTATTTCTAGCCATCCTGCTCTAAAACCTGAATTGCCATAATCACACTGCAATTCTGCGTTAAGTGGATTCTGCATATGGAAAACAAACTTGGAACAGTCTGAGTCTTATACGACATTCAAAACTCTATAGAACTTGTTTGTGTGCATGTGCACACTCCCACAAGGCAACGAAACAGCAGAAAATCCCTGTCCTTAAGGGATATGTCAGTCACACCCCTCACTCTGAAGAACTTGGGTGGTGAATGCCATTGGGTCTAAATTTCTATTTTCTTTTGCCTGGATCAATCACTGTGAGCATTTTTCCCTTTTATCTTATTGTCACCTTCTGTGCTTTCATCTGGATATAACTTCAAATAATGGTTTCCACCAGGGATTTTTTCCTTTCTCTGTTTCAATACAGAGAAAGAAGTTAAACAAGAAAAAAGGGTTCTGGGCAAATCGATGAAGCTGAGGTTAATGTTTTTTTAAAGCAGACCCCCCTGTAGTACTGATACTAGTAGGTAATGGCAACTTACCATTTTGTTTCTATTCCCATAGTAACTATTCTAAGTACAATGGTAACATACCTAAACAAACAAATATTATCTTGCCTTCTGGTCCCAAATTTTTCACATTTAATGGTGTCCTAATAAAACAGCTACAGTAGCAGTTCCCCAGCTATTGTTCACAGAGACATGTTACAATAAATAGATTCTCAGCGCGCCTACCAGAATATGTAAGGAGTTGCAGTGCTTAAGAAATAATGTCATTATACATACATAACTGATTTTATTTAGCAATATAGGTACATGTAACAGTAAGTAGGCATATGTCAATGAAACAGCATTTTAAGTAAGACAGGTTTGGTGAACTTGCTGGCATGGCTTATCAGTTTGTTTGACAGTCTGAAAAACTAAAGCTATTTTCCACATTCATAATATCTGTCACAAGCATATTATGTGATTAACTTATGATTGTAAGGAAAATAGGTGGTTTTAAAATTATTATTCTAGTAGAAATTCATCTCAGAGCTCATGTAGGCACTTGGTTCTTTTCTTCTTGATCTGTTTCACAATGTTATACACTTTATTATTTACCCACAGTTTAATTTTTGTTTGGTAGTTTGATCATGCCAAATCTTAATTTTCTAACGCAAATATACCCTGTTTCTATCTGCCAGCTGAGCTTTTCAGTCTATGCATCCTAAAGGCTTTGCAAGCTGACAGCACTCCTACCTGGGGAAGCCTGCCTTCCCCGTGCCGTGACCAGCCGAGGATCAGCCACCCTGCTGGGACCAAGCCTGGGGCTGCTCTGAGCAGCCCAAGGGTCTCCAAGCAGCACCTCACCTGCGGCTGCTGCACTGCCCCTCTCAAAAGACTCCAGTTGGCCCTGCCAGCTTTAGGTCATTGTCAGCACGTTATAGACACAGCTCATCCCACATGTGTGTTTTGCACAGCATTCTGACCGGCCAACTTGTTACAGAAAGAGGAAGGCACCCCAAACCAGCAATTCTTTAGAAAAGCAGTTTGAATGCAACAATTCTCTCTCACTTATCTTTCTCCCAGAAATCCAGTGAGTCTGACTGTGTTCAAAAAGACAGGGATACACCCTGTTTTATGAGGCTCCTGGAATATCTCCACCATAAAATAGTAAAATTGGTCTCCAGAGCTGGGAGGGTCTTGCCCTTTTGTCACATTCCAGTCTGCCACCACGCAGGCTTGCTCAGCATCCCAAAGCAAACACAGACCTCAGTGCACAACCTCATTGATAGGTGACATCTTCCCACACAAATCCATTTTCCAGGGTAAGGGCTTGCCTATTCTTTATTTCAGGAATAGCCCTCAACTCAACGCCAGGAGTTTTCTGCATCTGTCCCTTAGTATTCTATCACAGAGGTAAAACCAGGGAATGAAGAGCTGAATATTCATAGTGGAGCACGGGATCTGGTTAAAACCTGTGCAGAGGCCTCATAGGTTCAGACAGATTTGCACCCACTGAGGAAAATCGTTCCTAACCTGCACAAAGGGAAAGGGCAGAGAAGACTAGCTGAAGTATGTTAGTGCATAGCTGAATCTGCACAAGCACATCGGTCCCTGAGCTTAGGCTTGTTTGAGTTGGAGATCTAATGCAAAAGCTGTTCTCAGCTCTAATCAGCTGCTCCTTGGCTTTGGGCATGACCACAGCGTTGCATGATGTCACTTCATCCTGCATAAACTTTTGAGTTTTGGACAAAAACAGTCTTGAAATGACAGATTTTCTGCTTTAGATTTATATACTTTTTGCAACGTCTGGCTCACCAAATGTCAGCAGGGCTACCCAGGAGAGCTGAACGGGTTGCCTGTCTTGCTTGAGCCAGTTAAAATCTATTGGAGTTGTAATGGGAAAAATTTCTGTGAGGGAAACATTTTTGCTTCACATTAGCAAAAAAACCTATTGACTGTCAGTCAATAATCAGTAGTGTTCATAGACACGAGATGCAATGGGCACTAACTGTAACACATGAATTTCTATCCAAATAATAATAAAAAAACCCCCAACAACCCCAAACCAACCCACAACCTGAAGACAGGTTGTCTAGAGAGGTTGTAAAGTCTCCCATCCTTGGAGACAGTCAAAACCTGACTGAACACGGTTATGGACAACCTGCTGTATGTAGGTAACCCTGCTTGAAGAGCAGGGTTGGATCAGTGATCTCAAAAGGTTCCTGCTAACCTCAACCATTCTGCTCCCATGCTAGATACTTTTCTAAAAAAGTCAAACCAAAGAAGGAGTGATCAACCCCCAAAGAGATGTTATCACTTTAATTTTCTGTAGCTAAAATCCCTGTTATTTGGTGAGTCACAGTGTGAGCACAGTGAGCACTTTTCAATCCTACTCTCAATTTGTTGATAAAGAAGCCAAAATCCACTAGGACTTCCAAATTAATATTTGCACTGAAGAGCATACCAGTGTCTCCAGACTATTTTTCTTTCAAAAGGTTCTTAATTCCCCCTCCCTGTAACAAGACAGGCATCATTACCTGAAGACATCTGCTCTTTGCAGATGTTTTCAGGCTTAGAACCAGAAATTATGTCTGGCATGTCAAAATTTCTCAACAGTAGATTCCATCTCACAGTGATACAACTGGAGGCTCTATTTACTTTTGTTTGAAGCCTGAAGCTCAGTTACTTCAGCAATACAACTTAGGTTGCTTTTGGGAAACTTTCATTTAGTTTGCCAGCTTTTGTTTTTATTACCCTTTGCCTTTGTTGCTCTTTTGTCAGCTAACACCTCAAAAAAGTTTCAACATCCAAATGTAAAACAATTTAGCATTTTCTCAAGTCCAACTTAATAAGTGCAAAGATAAAATCCTAGACAGACCAATAGACAGTTGATGTTCAATCCATATATGCATTCAAATAATTCATAATCTTTTTTCCTTTAATTTGGAAATTAAAGCAAAATATTTTCACATGTCCTAGCGAATGTCTCCAGATACTTGGCAGAAAACCACATGTGCCTGATTTGTCTCTAAATGCAAGCAGTCCTGTTTTTCTGGATTCTAGACTGCACTACGCTGAGGAGCACAAAGGCAGCAATTGAAGCATTTGTTTAAAAAAACACTTTAAAATAAACCAGAAAGCCTAACATATTTGTGCCAAAGTTAGTTTGAGCTTACTTTCAAGCTCTTAAAGAATAGAACTATTGTTACAAAGGCATTTAAGCATCCCTATCTGCAGTTTGAAGGAAAGAAGAATGTCTGTTATGGAGTGAGATACTGCAAGGAATTACAAATATTTGGTTTACTTTTTCTAAATTAGAAGCAATCCACACTTTACACAACTTAGTCATAAAGATTTAACTTTTATTAAACTCTAATGTATGGACACATCAGTAAAGTGCAGTTCATTCCGGTGATTTTACTGGGACTAAGCTGCTACTAAACTTATGAAACCAAAACCCAAACCTGAAAAACTTCCTGTGAACTGATGCTAGCAGACAGCACTTATTACACAACAGCTACTGTTTAATTTTGCAAATCCCTGACCAAATTCACATTGTTTTGAGCCAAGAAGAAGTGGTAGGTCCAGTTCTGCTCAGGTTACAATCACGTGATTATAGAAAACGGCCCCGCAGTTTTAAAGCCTTATAGTTTGAGAATTGCACTATCAACAATCCTGTAAATCCCAGACAATGCCTCAGATACTCTTATTTTTCTTAATAGCCTGGTGAACACATTAGAGCCAGCTTTAAGCAACACACACCACCATTTACTATCTTTGTACTTTTGTCTTTTGCTCTTTGTAGATCTACTAGCTGTTAATATTCTTACCTAAACTGTTTGATATCTGAAAAATCATTAACCACCCCCAAAAATAACAATAAACGTGAAACTGAGATGAATTTCACAAGTTGCGCTTCATGAAAAGCCCAGGCATTAAAGAATTAAGTATTCTGAACAAGGAAAATCTGAAAGTAAAGCAAAAAATACTAGGAATAGAAAATTTGAGACCAATATTGTATTCTTCTTATAGACTTAAAGGGTAATTAAGACATTTCTTTCAATCACCACAAGCAGAATTCCTAAACCAGAAATCTGCTCCAAACAGGGAATTTGTATGACAGTATTTCAAGGTATACTCTTTTGCTCTTGGAATTCCTACCTTAAATATTATTATTTTCAGTCTCCTAGTTACTCAAGTTCAACTAAGGAGGGTAGCTTTTCTTGCATACCATTATTGCCACTAACTATGGCTTTCTATCCATTACCAGGAAATCTGAACGCTGGGAAAACCGACCCTGGACCCTGGAGGCGGAGAGGAGGACCTGTGCTCCAGCAGGAGCCACCTCCTCCCCCATGGCACTGGGGGTTCTGCTTTCATGCTCCTCTGTGCTGCAGTCTCTCTTATAGCACAGTTTCTTTCTGCTGCTAAAGCAGGAATGAAAAACTCTGATAATAAACATTCATTCATTATCTATTCATCTGCCCCTTATGGCATCATTATAGTATGGTCTTTGTTGGAAAGGTTTTGGTGAGTGTTCCCTGACAGTAAGATGCAATACAAAGTTTTGAATGGTGGTTTGTATTTTTTGTACAAATACTACCAGAAGCAGCTTTCTTTTTCTACCCACCATGCTACTAAGAACTGAAAGAACTGTACTCTCCTCATACTCTGAGCTGGATGTAAAAAACGACCCTGTTAGTGGGAGCAGGGTGCACTGAAGGATGTTTCTGCTGACAAGGTACAAGGTATTACAGACCGACCCCTCAAAGAAACATTTCTACAGCAAATATACAAACTGTTTACAACAGCAGTGATAAAGTATTTCATGCTCTTGTCTCCTGCCTTCCCGCTCAGACCAGCGGCCAAGAGAAAAGCTGAGGCTCAGGGATGTCACAAGAGTCTGGAAGAAGTTGACCACAGGAGGCAGAGATCCACTTGAATAAACGGAGTCAAAGGCTGGGTTAGAAATTTTTGTCCATATCAAGCTTGGACTTCTTAGTAGTCTGGAGACTTGAGTTATACTGGCAAGTATATATTCCTAATGATTACTGTTTTCATTCTAATTGGTGCTGCGGGGAAGGGGCAGAAAGCGTCAGTTAATGTGAAGGCTAGTTCCATTGCAGGGGGTGTGATGACAGGCACAGGGCGAGGGCAAGCTCTGCCTCCAGCATCCATCTGGACAGGTCTGGGAGTGAGAACGCCAAAGCACAGAGGACGGCAATTTGCCTAAGGTGAGCCAAACATACAGCCTTGCAAACAATAAATAAGAACACTGATAACGTCAGCGCTCTCCGCTGCTCACCCAGCAGCCACAGATCTACATTTACACGTCTGTTACTTGAACGAAGGCAAAGGAAAAAGTAATTTTCATAATTATGAGGTAACCCCTCCCACTCAGCTAGCTGCCTCCCCTCATCCTGGCACAGTACCCCACTTACCACATCAATAAATACAAAGAAACGGAACAGTAGATGTAGCTGAACGCATTCATATATATTGGAAACTTTCAGCTTTGGGTTTTTTTGTTTTGTTTTTTTTTTTCCCCATTTTACATTGCTGCAACAACCCACATCCCTGCTGGGCTTTGATTGCAGCTTTAGCTAATTATATTACCCAAGACATTTTGTCATACAGTGAATCAGATCCTCAACTGATTTAAATGAATGCAGCTGCACTGATGTTAGTGGAGATTTGCCCATTCTTACCAATTACTCATTATCTCCCCAAAAATGAAAATGCAAACTGCCATACCCTAAAATACAGTTTTTAAAGCAAAGGGATATGCCTTCAGTAGCTCTTTCCAATATATTTCCTAGAACACATTGAAAACTCCATTTGCACTCCAGAAAGTACAAAGAAAGCGTACTGGCTAACAAAGAAGAAATGAACCATGCCTTTGGTATATTCTCCAGATGTATCTTCCCACAGAAATAGAACCTCAAGACTATTGCCACACCCAAATCTATTACGTATATCCAAGAAACCAACAAGCACGGCAGACTACTAGGTTGCTATGCTTATGGAGAACAAGAGAAACCAGAATGGGGAAGATAGCCTCACAGATCCTCCAGACAAGAACTCATCATGGATTGTCACATAGGAACAACCATAAAAATATTTTTCTTTGTATTATAACATAATATTAGGTTCTGGAAATGGTCCTAAGTTCTGGCATGTCAAAAGATTTACAAAACTAATGAATAAATCTGGCTAGAAGCAAACGAGTTTTGAAAGGCTCATGTACTGCAGCTATGGGTGTTTGGGGCACTGGATTTGCTTTTTCAAATACTGTGGCATGACATAAAAAAAAATAATCAGATGGCTCTCCTCAACCAGCTATAGATTTTCTGCACAGATGACTGTATAAATTCTTTAGCTATCAGCACCTAAACATTCAAATTCTTTCTGGCAACATTAACTCAGGTTAAATTTCAGCTGTCAATTTGCCTTGCCCCTGATGTCTAGAGATGCATCTTTAGAGACCCATTCATGTTCTGTAGCCTTAAACCTTTTGGAAAAAAATGAGGTTTATTTCTGCCTTGGCATGTGGTTTAAACTTCATATATCAGATATTTAATGACTTGTTTTCCACAGCACTGCTGGCACCGGCCTTGCTGCTGCCACCTATGCATTTGTGCAAAGGCTCCTTAGAAACGTGCAGCTGCTTTACAGCTGGCAAAGTCACAGGAGGTGGCAGGTGGGTCCTGCCAAGGGGACCACGACTCCCACCCCACACACAGCCCAAGCCCTGCCCGGGGCCACCCTTGGCACCAACACTGGCTCAGCATGCATGCTGTCCCACTGGGAGCACAGACAGAGCTCAGAGACACGCTGCAGCTTTTCTGGCCATGGCACAGATGCTACAGTTTGCTCATGCATGCCACCATTGGTCACCATTTCACAGGGAAAACTCCTGGCCTTCACCTTCATCAGGTGGCCAAGCAGCCCCCTCGGTAGCCCAGGCTCCTTGCCCTGGGGGTGTGAGAGCCCTGCAAGTAGGTGCTTTCTCTGAGTCACAGGGGCCTTATAACTTGGGAGGGAGCAGAGGCTGCACCTGCTGCTCCAGTTACTGCTTCATTAGCACAAAAAATTGTCAAATGTTTGGGAATGAATCCTTCTGTCTGTGCTGGCTCTGCCATTTTCTAGATGCAAATAAAAAATTGCAAATTATTCAGGCAACTAGTACAATTCTTTTTTCTCTAAATTTTGTCAGTCCCAGTGTTTAACAGCTCTTCTCAGGCACAATAAATAAATTAATGACCACCCATAATAGTCATCTACACCTTTTCTTCCCCAACTTCTCCCTTTCTCAAGAGAAATTTTTAAAACCAATCCTTCTTCCTACTGTATCTAAGCTGAGAAAATGTTTTCCTCTAATGTTCTTACACTCTTATGCCCCCCAAAACCCTGTATTTATGAGACCACTATTTTTTTAATGGCAATTTTGCTGATTTTTCCACCATAAATACAGATAATTTTGAACGGTGCAATGCTCGGCTGCCCAATAGCGACATTCTAATGTTTACAGGATTATTTGTGCAAGCACTCTCCATCTTACACAACAATTGCATAATCGCTGCCTGAATATTGCCTCAGGTTCCAGCTCCAGATTCTCCAAATCTCATCCTCCCACCCTGTTACAAGTTTTCATGCTGCATGCAGATATGGCAAAAATTCCCTCCAATAAGTGCTGAAGATAAAGTATTTAATTTTGGGTTTTCCCAGCTTTCTAACACACTTCTTTGGACTGGAACTCTAGAGACTGCTTGCTGTGATTTTGGGGGTTTTCTCATTTGGTTGTGTGGTTGGGTTTTTTGTTGTTGTTTGCTGAAAGGAACAAAAATGGCAAAGACAAAACAGTTTCCCCAAGTTTCTTCCTGCAAGTGAAACAGTTTTGTTTTATAGCAAACACAAATGGAAGAGCAGCTGTTTAAAATGGATTTCTAGACTTTGCCATTCTGAAATAGAAAGAGGAAAGCAAGGTGATCATTGCTGCCTTTTCTTTGCTTCTCACACTCAGACATTCCTTTTAACCACGGCTCTAACCATTTTACTACTCTTCTAATAATTG
The DNA here is from genome assembly GCA_035590215.1 of Microhierax caerulescens. Classification (NCBI taxonomy): domain Eukaryota; kingdom Metazoa; phylum Chordata; class Aves; order Falconiformes; family Falconidae; genus Microhierax; species Microhierax caerulescens. The sequence goes on from JAVJGJ010000062.1 coordinate 44,296,680, forward strand.
CATTGTTTCCATGTGGTCAAAAGGTGAATAAAAGTGTTCAGCATTTGGAAGGCATATTGCTCTGTAGGGACCAAGACTCATCATCCATACTAGAAACAGTAGTAAAATTAGAGACCATCTGGCCTATTTACCTGCTCATGGAGAAGCAACAGTCCCCAGGCCAGCTGGCGCTGTGTTTGCCAACATTTTGGAAGTCCCCAAAGCTGAAATTACTGACCAGATGTTAGTGGAAGCTCAGCATCACCACCTCGACTTCCCACATACTACACCTTTTTGTCACAGTTTCAGTTGCCTTCGGGTGGACGAAGTGTGGAAAAACTAACCTTAGGTACTCTTTGAGCCCGCTTTTGAGGCTTCTTACAGTAAGCTGATTTTGCATGGTGGTAGGGAAGGGATGGAGTGTGTCCATGAAACAATGTCTGTGACAGTAAATCCAATCTGAACCTCATAAATATGCTTGCTACTGGGAGAGCTGCATGTTTGAAAAGACGATCGACATTCAAATGCTGTATACTCTCAGGCTTTTTCAGTTTTTCTGTACACTATCAGCAACAAATGTCCTGAGCCAAGGCTCTCCTGCTCCTTTATACTTCTGTATCTGGCGGGGTTTTTCCTTCTTTTTTCTTCTGTCACCTATGTCACAGAGCTAGGAAAATACAGAGTATTTCAGTGTATGCAGTCACTATATGCTGGCTTAGTGACACAGATTCCCTCAAGAGATAAAAATATATTAGAACACTTTGTAAACGATAAGGAACTTGAAATGGGGCCTGAATATACCTAATGCTGGAGCCAAACCCCTCAAATCCACTGGCCTATGGGAAACAGGATGGCAGTCAGTGCCTGATGTGCCAGAAGGCTGCAAATACCACATGTACAGTTATAAGGAATCTTTATGGACAGAACTGGAAGCTGCATGGTATTGCCTTCCCTCGGTCAGCCTCTTCTGCCACCTGATGTGCAGGTAAAGGCTGAGGAAATCTAGATACTATTAATAGGTACTACACACATTAAGAGGGACTACAAATTTACATTACAGATATTTTCTGTATTATTTTCTGGGCAAACCGTAGACCTCAAATATCCGGTAACATCAATTTGACCTCTTTGCATAATTTTTTCCCTTATATCCTTGTTAGAGTCAGTATAAAAGGCACCTATATCTCTCCTAGTCCACACAACTAGTTATTTTATCCTGGTGGGTAGGCTTCCAGATTGGTCAGGCACAATCTTTTTTTACTCTTGATAAATCTATTCTGGCTGTTCCAGAATTCCAAATCATCTTGCCCTAGATGGAACTGAAGATAGAAATTGCAAACTAGTATACCAGTGATAGATTACAGACTCCTGAAGACTATATGTAGTTAATACAGACAAGAGTAAAGATGACAAACGCCAGGTATGAAATTACAAGCATAACACTCCTAGAGTCCATTAACTTCCCCCAACACACTCAAATCCCAGGAAATTGTCAGTATGAATACCTTTTTTGTACATGTAGAATAATACAGATGATCATGTATTTCCTATAGCAACCACTGTTTGTTAGAGTAATGCTTTCCCAATCTCAGAAATTCCACTCTAATATAAACCAGACCGTATCAGTAAATGCCAACAGAAACCCCGCCTTCTCTCCATTCCAATTACTTCCAAATGTGCGCAGCTTATCTGAAGGTACATGGGGCATCGCTGCATCTCCCCATTTGGTTGCACTTCTGCAAGAAAAACATGAAATGCGGACAGCTACGCCATTTTAATGGGGAAAACGCACGAGTGTCTCCAAAGCAGTTTGTCTATGTTCAGGCTCGACTCCTTTTGCAATGCTCACAGCTTTCTTTGCTCTGGTACACTTCTTGTTAGATTAAGAGTGAGAGACTTCGCTCTTAACGTGGTGGTCAGTAACTCAGCAAACTGGAAAGCATTCTACATAGCAAGGTCATGTTGCCCTTTTTTCTTCATAATGAAGCTGGTACATTCTTAAAAATACTGAAGTTGTATAACCTACGCTTAGGTCGTGCTTACCTAAAGACTGACCTAAAGCTCTTTAGAATCAGTGGAAAGGATCGCACCAACAAGCATTGAACTAAGCACCTCCTGCTCAAGCAGCAGCTCCCGCACACCACAGGATTTAGATGTACCCCAACTGTGTATGTTGAAGTTATAGATCTACTAACACAGAAATGTCTGCAAAACCTTCACCTGGCTAAAACAGAGAAGTCCCATGTAGAAGGCAAGTCTATAATGGGGTAAGTAAATGTCATCTTCATCTCCTGACCCCCTACTCCAGAAGAAAAAAAAAAAATGCTGTTTCCCATAAAGAGATGTGGGTTCAATTCTCTGCAAGTTAAGAAACTCTTAAAGGTATTTTCCTCTTACTGGTTTTGTGTCTTCTGGAACTATTCCTCTCTATACTTGGTCAAAGAGGCTCTGTTATAACAAGACTTTAGTTCTGGAAAAAAAAATAACACGCTGAGTTGGAAAACTGGAGGAGGACAGCAAACATTAGAGAGAAAAGAAATCATGGTTATAGCTATAAGAGGAACCAGTCAGAGAGTAGTTTCCAATTCCCAGGAAATATGCCTGTTCTAGAGTTTGGGTTCAGGCAAATTTGAGTTGACAGCAGGACTTTTTCAAAACCACGTTGTTTCCATAGAAAAGAAGTTCTCAGGACCCTGCAGCTGCACTGACTGCCTCATTTTCTCTAAGCTTTGCCATTCGCAAAACAGATGGATTCTAGACAGGCCTGCCAGGAGGTCAGCCCTGAAGTCACAGGTGCTGGACAACTATTTCCACATTTTCAAGCCTTCACCCATGCCTTGCAGTGGGAAGCTGCACAGCGGCAGAGCCAGGGCTCCGGCTAAGCGTGCCAGCTGCTAAATGCTGAACCTGCTGGGGCTGCCGTGGGGGCTCTCACTCAGGACAGAGCCTGGAGTTTCCATCACAGCAACCTCAGAGACAAACGTTGCAGGTCTATGCCCAGCTTCGGAGCAACCTCTCTAGACTCCAAAGACTTCACTCTCGGGGCAAAATCTTAGGACAGCTGGTTTGCCAAAGGTAAGTATCCAGAACCTTCAAGATTGCTGGTTGTGGGGTAACCTGGATGGGATGCCCCGGCTCCTGTGGTCCTAGTTTCAGAAAGGTTTCATTGGACTTGTAATCAACTGGGCAACCTTTGTGAACCTGAGAAATATTTTGGCTTCCACATACTGTCTTTTGACATCTGTGTGTATAAGTAAACTCCTTTTGCCTGAAACACCTCTGGCTTTATTTCTAACCTTCCTTTATGAACTGGGTATAAATATAAGTTAAAGCTTTACCTAGCATCCTTGTCAGTTGATGGATCACAAACAAAAACCACATGCAGCTAATTTACAATCTATTCCATTGGTCCTAGTACAATTGTTTTGTCCTTTATGTATGTATTGTACTGCATTTATATGAAATTTATTTCCATTTATGAGATGAATTTATGAGACACCTAGTGCTCCCAAGATTTAATTATGACCCGATCAGATAGCAAGTTGCACCTTCCACATAAGCCACCAGACTAATTTATGAATATAAATGCCTTTTTCTACCAAAATCAGTTCTTTCTAACAGGTCTCAAACTCAGTTAATAAATACGCCACTAGATCCTATCTCCACTTTACACATAGAAGTATCTGACAGTCCTCTTATGTCTTAGTAGCAAAGCCATAAAACCAGGGCACAGGAAAGTTAATACATGAATGAAATGCTTTCCCAGGAACAGATGAGAAAGTGGAGTCAGAAGGGAAGTTTTCAGTAGTAAGAAAACAGAGGAAAAAAGTTTTAATGTGGAATGTTGAATTATGCCTTCTGAGAAAAGATTTAGTCCTGTGCAAAACATGGGGTATGTATTTTAAATAATTATTTAGAAGTGTAGAAATTTGTCAAGTTTCTTAAAAGTTAACCTGTGGTGCTTGTTCCTCATTTTCAGTTCACACCAAAAACCATTATGAATTTTACTATGGGTGAAACCTTAAGTTCCATCTCATTATGGTATTCCACTGCTAGAATAAATCCAAGTATAAAATTTCTAAAGGCTATAAAAGCTTTAACGAAGCTGTAGTCGTGTTAGAACGTTTGTTTCACAGATGTATACACTGAGACTATTTTCTAACTAAACAAAGCTGAAGACACCAATGAGGAATACCAGAAACCTTCGAAGCAGCACTCGTCTACTGAAGTGACTCTGGCACCACACTGCTGTAGAACTGAGGCTTCCCACATAAGCTGCATATTTTGTACAACTTTCAATGATAGTAATAGATACAATCTGGCTTCAAGCTCCATTTGTCACTCAAAAAGCCTAAATCTGTCTCAAGATTCTGAGTTGATTTTAAAAATAATTTTTAAAAGTTAAAGGAACACAGAGGTAAAACATCTATTCCTCTCAACTCATTTTCAAACAACTCTTCTCTGTTTATTAGTGGTTTGTTTTTTTTTTTTAGAATCACATAAAACAAAATCCATAATACAGTCACAGCTACTTCCTTCAGTCTCTGCAACTGGGAGGAGAGCACAACGATACATGAAATGCCTCGGCACTGAGGCTGGCTGTATTCCCCACCTAGGAGTAGTTCACAAGCTGCTTTAACACCACTGACTGAAAGACTTCGTACTGCCTGCCTCCTAAAAGTATACACCTGAGGATTTGTTTATAGCAATAGGTATCTCAGATAAGATACAATCTATTTTTTTCAGTATGAAGGACCTAGACAATCTGAGCCATTGTCTTTCTATTGCAAAGATAAATTTAATTGGTAGCTATTCTGCCAAAGCTGAAACACTCAGTTTTACACTTGACTTGCTAATTTTGACTAGTTATGTTAGTATTCCCTTGTTATCACTGATCTGAAACCTCTAGGCTGGATATAATAGTTATAGTTCTGCTTTTCTTCAACTACCAAACAAGCCAAATTGTCAACTAGTGGTGCAAGTTAATGATCTGACAAAGACTTCCATAACATACAGAGCTGTCCACTGAAAAATGGATTTAAACCCAGCTTTGTCATATAGGCTATCACACACTCAGTTTCTATTTAATTGGGGGGAAAAAAAAAAGTCAGAGAAGACCCTGACATTAAAAGTTACGGTGTTCTTCAGTTTGAAAGCTGTATACCCATATCCAGCATGCAACATCTGATCTGGCACCTGAAAGCTGTGCCTTATTCTGATACATGTATTAGAAGACTGACAGTCTGGACAAGAAAGGTCTGTTCATTTCTTTAAGTAAATAAATAGAAAAAACAGTAGATTGACTGCAGAGCAATGGAGCTATGATATACAGTCATCTACAGAAAGTTAGTGAACCTGGTAAATGCTTGGTCACAAAGAGGATGGACATTAAAAATTGAACCATATAGACAAAATGAAATAAAAAAGCTTTTACTTTTAATGGAATACCCTTTTGCCAATTATATAAGCAAGGTCAGCACATAATGGGATAAAACCCTAGATACACAGGAAAGAATAAATTTTTTTCCCATCAGGATAACAGTTACCTACTTCAAATTAACAAAATTGAATGAATGCTTAAAGTCTAAACCTGACCTTCTTAGGGTGTAGCCTCTATTGACTTTAACCCACAGTATTTGGCTTGTAAAATGCTTTTTTCCTGTATACACACCCAGGTGTGCTCTATGCATGTATAGACACCACCTCAGTTTGCAGGGGCACACTGCTAGTGCTACTGTAGTGTTAGGCACAGATTATGGAGCTGCACCAGGGTCCCCGCTTTCTCTGCTGCAGGTAATTCAGAACAAAATTTTTTTCTCCTGTGTATGCCAGGTATTTTCTTCTATTCATGTAGTGATTGATATTCAGCTCAATTATCTGATTCAACAGTAAAAATTGGGAAGTCTCTTTCCCAACAGAGAAAAAAAATCTGGATATCCTCCAGAAAACACATTATCCTCTTTTGTGCTCATCAAGATCTTATTCCTCACCAGTGCTCTTACAATTCATTGTTGTACTGTTTAGCATCCCTGAAAGAAGTGTCTAAACCTTGCTGTTTATATATCACAAGAAAGATCTGTATCTTTTTTTTTTTTGTTTCCCTCCAGATTGTGAAGTTAAAATGAATTGGTTTGAGGTTGAAGTGTTTCATATCTATTGTCATTAACATTTTCTTGACCTCAAACAAACAAAAAAACCCAAACCCAACTCTTTCCAGTTTAGATCCCTTCAAAGAGCGAAGGAGGACCCTCATTAAGTTTAGAAAGCTTAACCTCCTTGCTTTAAAGAACTGTGGAACAGTTTCTTAGGATTTGTTACAAGTACTTTACAAAGATGTGTTAATTATGTGACTTAAGTTTACATTTGTTTTATCTTCATTTTGTGCAGGCTTTATCATATCCATTTCATGCTGCCTCCTGAAGAACAGTTGTTAGAGCAGCGATTGATGTTCAAACCAGTTCAAGTCAACTTCACACTGGACACCTGCCTCAATAGCACTGCACTGTCTAGTACACTCCATAGGAAGGAAAGACGAGCCCAATGACAAAGAAGGAGAAAGTACATAACTTATTGAGACTTGGAGATTTCTTTTAGAGTAATTGTTAATATGTGTCTGTAATAATTGTCCAAGGAGACAATTTTCTACTCAATACAAATCTTGTTGATTTTTAGTAAGATCTAAATGTATAGCTCCCTGGCATGTTCTGAATATTATTCATTTCAGTGCCAATAAAAATCTTTGTACATTTTCCGGTGATAAGTCTGTTGAAAGAGGTACTGGGCTTGATGGAACCTACAGAGATCTTACTTACACTCCCGGTGTCCAGATGTTACAGTACCCCAGAAGGCAAGTGACCGTGTCAGCACGTTTTCAGGTATTAGTCTACTTCTGTGAAAAATTATTGCGTTGCAGGAACTAGAGGCAGCTGTGAATGTTTTCCTTCATATGAGGTAAGGACAATGGAGGAAAACTGACAAGATTTTTCTTCATTTCTGTCAAAGTCCATACACAAAGAAAACATTTCATTTCTGAAGAAAGTATGAAGCAAGCTGTCTAAAATAAATAAGACTGGCTTAAAAAAAAAAAATCAGGTTTGATATGGCAAGGACTGCTGCTAACATCTATAAGAAACTACTCCATAGTGGGGCAAGGTGCATTTGAAGCGACAGGACAAGATAAATATAGTTGTGTGGTACCAACTTCCACTGACTCACAGAACATCAAGTCTAAGCGTAATGTTTTCTCCTGCTGCATTTGGTCTAAAACAAGCTTTTCTATGACCAAATATTTAGAGGAAAAGGCTGGGAAAATGTATAAGTCTACTTGTGAATAACTCACTTGTTTTTCAGCCTTGGAGATCTCAATTAAAATTCCTGCCTCGTGAATGAGTTAATTGTTTTAGCTCTCATAACCAACAAACCCAACCTGTGTCTTAAACTTTCTATGGCAAGGAACCCTTATTTCAGGGTTAATGGAAAATACTCACAAAAATAAGTTCCCCTTGCACACCAGGAGTACAGCAGATTTCCAGATGGGGCTTCTAGGGGTGCTTGGTCTGTTGTTGCATATATATGTCCACTTGTGAGAACAGTGTTTTTGTTGTAGCTGGACTTCCCACTCTATGCCAAACAGTTCATGCAAAAACCAGTAGCTCAATCTAAATGCCAACAGCTACAGCCCAGTGCTTTGCAGCTCAAAAGCAGCCCTCAGGCACAAAAATCTGCTTTTGGGGTAGTGGATCACTGAGGCTCAGAGCTCACTGGTAGTACAAGGAAATTCACCTTCTACCTGCTTACGCCACATGCACAAGTAAAGGACTCACAAGGAGGAACAAGCCCAATAATTAGCTACAGAAACATTATTAATATTGTCTTGTAACCACTGTATTGTCTATTTTACAGACCATACCAGCCATCTCCATGAAGATGGACTAGAAGCTCAGGAGTTTCTAAGTGGATATTCCAAAGCACTTGAAATTCCAGGTTTAGGCATGGAGCTCAGAAAAACAAAAAGGTGGCTAAATTGAGGTTTGCAATTACTGACACAAGGCAGAAGGCTTTCTGATGCAACAAACAAAAGCATGATGAAGTCCACTGTAAAACACCCTGGGGGCAAAGTCTCACTTGTGGTGAAAGAGCACACATGTCCCACAAAGGTAAGAGAAGTGAAGGTACCAAAAGAGATGCCATGAGAAGACGCTTTAACAAACAGCACCAGCTTCAGACTAACAATAGCTAAATGAAAAGGGATGCTCTAGTTCAAGGTTCTTTTCTAAATAGTCATCTAAAAAACAGCTCAAATCCTATTTATTCCAAACTTGAGGGCAACTGGCTTTGTTCAAGAGTTGCTCTGACATCTGTGGAGCCTGCGCACAAATGTTTGGAACAACACAATAATCGAGGGGCCGGCTCACATCTGGGGAAGAAATGACAAGGAATTTGTGGAGAACAAGTTCCATGAGCAGTGGAGCTAACTACGGCTGGTTTCCACTACACTCATATCTTTTAGTTGGTTGACTTTCAACTGAATATGTGTGAGCTCAACCTAATTAAATATCCAGTAGGTGCGAACTGGAAAAAAAAAAAAATTCTTCTGTTGCTCCTTCTTTGAAAATAGATAATTCACAAAGGAAAGAAGCTTTAAGTGAGGAGGGAACTCTCTAATGCCTCAAACAGCAAAAACTCCAAAAGATTTTTTTTTTCCAAAGCAGTAGAACATTAATAAAGTGATACCCTGTGTAATTTTTTTTTACTTTATAAGAATTTAAATGATACTTATTTTTTCTCTCTCTCAAGTGCATATACTAATAGGATATTTGCTTTCCAAGAGTTTTTTTTTCATTACTTATTAGAAATTTAATATGATTAAGGACACTATTCACAAACATGTCTGGTTCAAAAGAAGAAGATTGGTAAAGATGCTTACATAAACCTCATTTCCTTAGGAAATCAGGATTCAAATAATTTATATGCAGAGAGGTGGAAATAACCTGAGGGACTGTGTAAACTTGGAATTCACACTGGTTTCCCAGTTCATTAGCGAACCTTATTTCAACATTCCTCACGGTGGAAGAAGGAACATCCTGGGAAAACCCAAATATTATTTCTGTGATTACCGCACCACCACCTAGTCCTTAAGGATTCTGCATTCCATGCAAAGAAAGAGAGGAGAAGACATTATTTCTATTTTACAAACAGGCAATTCTGACACTGTTGCCATTTACAACAGATTTCCCTGGGTGTTCAGGGACACGTGGCTTAATCTCCGAGTTCAGATTTCCAGATCTCCATGCTAATGCCTTAAGCACAGAACCATTTTTCCTTCTGGACATACTCAGGGATATGTGAACTCTTCCATGTAAGTAATCTCAGCAGGGAAAGGTGATACATCTGTGCAGTGGAACATGGTATCTGGCAGACTGCCAGCAAACCCAGCTCTGGGGATTCTGGATGTCATTTATAACAGAAAATTTAGGCTGCCTGATTAGGTTCCAGATTTTTCTCGTTGTGGACTGTAACAGGACAGAAAGACTAAGCAAAGGCATTGCTTTGTAGAAATTAGGAGTATTGGGTGAAAGATAAAGGCACAGTCACTTTGCATGCTTGAAACGCTGCTCCCCTACATTGATAACAAACTAATGGGAGGAAAGTTTTGCTATATACATCTTTTAATTTAAGTAACTGTCAACAGAATAAACCCAAGGCTTTATAATGGGCATATTCAGAAGAGTACCAATGTGGTGTGGTTTGTTTTTTTTCTAAATATGTGAGACAGCTACTGTGATCTCTTAGAGAATGACTCAGCTTTGAGGTAAAGTGAGAGTGTGCCTTCTAAATGTCACCAGTCTTCAAGTAAAAACCTTCTTCATTACAGATTCCTGGCCGCATAGCATTTCCACTAAGCTTGGATTCTTCCTCTTTCCCCAGTTCACAAGCGGTGTTGTCTCTTAAAATAAATGCAAATGATAAATCTACTATGAAACCGTAAAGGCTACTAGAAATACTTCCACTGATTTCAAAGGTATCCACATCAGACTGTTTGATTACCAGGCAAAATGTACTTTGCTATACACACCAGAGAACACAAATTATAAATGATCGACCAGTAGACAAGAATGGTGAAAGCCTCCCCTCTTGCCTTTTATACAGTCAGAGAGATGTGTAAATAGAAAAGAAAAAAGGAAGGTGTTATTCCATTCCAAATGGAAAAAAGCAGAGTTAACTCAGGGTGGCTCCACTAATTATCTGCTTCAAAAGGAGTGGGAATTATGTAGCCCTAGGAATTTTCCATGGTATGAGCCCTAGAAAAAACTACTGCAGTTCATCAGCCAGCCCCATAAGCTGGAACCAGCTTAGAACAGACTCTAAATTTAAGGTTAAAAAAACAAAAACAAAAGTAATTATCACTTAGTTGCATTAACATTAAGATGTTTTTAAGTAAACATCTCCTAAAAATCTCATCTTGTGGCTTAAACAGTTTCTAAATGATCTATCCCAGCACCAGTATATCCCAATTCCACCAGGCAGCTGGAAAAGGATTAGCTCCACCCTTCCAATGCACTGCATCCTGACGCAAGGCACAGGGAAGATGGAAAGGCACCTCTGTATTCCTCTACAAACCTTCATGGGCAGAAGTGGGTAGTACTGGACATTAGCTTGGTCCTGCTTGTTGGGTGGCAGTGAGGAAGCTTCCTAGCACAATCCAGATGGTGTGAAAACACCAGTGTGACACCCACATCCTCACCCATGGGGGGAAAAGCTGCTTCCCAGGGTATCAAGCAAGTGCAAAAGCAGCCCTCTTGCCCAACACTGCTTTGTGATTAGAAGCAGGAAACTTATTATTGCCAAATTATATCAATTATATAGAGTACCTGCAGGAATTTAAGAATGATAGCTCTCAGAGCATAGGGAACAAGGAACATACAAGGGAATCACACTCTTAGCTCTGACTGTAACATACTTCCTTCTCACTTTTTGTCCAGTGAGAAGTAACTCCTTAGCTCCTACCGTTTCATGCAGAATGAGGCCATTCTTTTTCAAAAAAGGTTACTAAGAGCTATACGAAGAGGTAATAGATATTCAAATACATCTGTTGCTTGTAATGGGGAGGAGTGAAATCAGGCAGTTGGCCCTATTAGGACCACCAGCGGAGACTGCAGAGCAGAAATGAAGAAAGTCCTTTATCTGCTTTTTCCATTTCTGAAGCTGCATTGGCCATCTTCCATCACATTAGTAACAGCAAAAAAGTGATGTCATTTTGCACTGCCTCCACCCTTCTATCCCAGTCTTCAGGGAGGATGCTCTGCTACTGGGAATTCACAGATCAGTTTTAGAAACCTGCCATCCCCAGAGCTATAAACCACAATTTTCTATTTTTATCTCTTTTGTGTCTGGAAGAGGAGGAAGATTCAGATGCCATCTATATTTAAAGATGTCTTTTCCTTGCAGTCTGTCAAAACTTCTCTAGGGACCCACTCCTCCCTGACACAAATAACTTCCATAGGTACAGAAGGAAGCTGGTGCACATTTTCTGTCTGTTCAACACAACCCTTGCAACAGCTGCTGTTTTTCAGTGGAAACAAAAAGCCATTAGGTATGTCTAAGTCAAATAGACAGGGAAATCCCAGAGCCAATCTTTAACAAGATACATTAGACACAGTTAATCATGCTTTCTGAAAGCTGTGTAAGCAAGTAAATATACACAGAACAGGCAGAGCATTTGATCCTCACTCTCTGCATCTGCTTTTACACAGTTTAGGGAAAACTCCAAAGAAGATCTATGTGAGTCAGTCTTGAATCCTTTCTACTTTCTTAAGACAGTATCCTGATTTTGAATCTGGTTTTACTCAGTTTTAGAGGATCCTATAAGAAATCACCATCTTGTGGTGCCATTGCACAATGAGGAGCCAACGCCATAGCACTTGGTCCATGCATGAGCCTAACAACTGGCAATTCATTTCTAAACTTTTATCTCAAGTTCCTTCTTTGCAGTGACACCTAGGACGCGTTAGTTCTACGAGCGATGTGTTCTGGGACCAAGTTCACACGAAGACATCCATTTTTGAGGCCCACCTGGCAGAAAAGCTGTCTGTCCTTCAACAGATCTCACTCCTGATCCAGGACAAGTGCCACCTACTGACAGCAAGAGGTGTTTCAATTAGCAAGAGGTGGGGCAGTTGGCTTAATTAATCAAGAATTCTAACCTGAGTTGTTGTTTCAGGCAGCTTTGCTTCAAGTCCAAGTGGTGAAAATAGGCCTTACAGAAAAAGGTGTGTTAAAAAAAAAAAAGGAACGGTACATGCCAGATTATCGTAAAAGCCCTCCTGCCCATGACACTGCTGAGTGATGATGAATTCCCTAGCACCACAAGCAGTCACTCCACTAACCTTTTCTGAAAAAAAAAAAAGCCTAAATAGAAGTATTCACCCTTTATAGATAATCAAGTATGAATTCAGAAGGTCAATTAGAAAAAAAAAATCAAACGACAGAGCCAAATATCTGTGGAAATATGTCTAAATCTGGGCAAAGACAACAAACCTCTCTATAAAGGGATCTGAGTATTACAGGATGAATAAAAATACCACTGCATTGTATAAAGTCAGCTGCATGACTTCATCAAAAAGTCTTCTGGAAAAGATTTACTATAAATTACACCTCTGCTCTATATACAAACTTCACAAATGAAGTATTGGATTTTAAGAGACATTTTCTTTCTTTTGTCAGGTCTGGAGTCATTAAACAGAGATTAGCTGGATAAATAGAGGAAGTGATTTTTAAACTGTTTGCAAACTTAATGTGAAGAGCCCAGCCTTGCAAATTATCACGTCTAATCAGAGATGCACGCTTCACTGCTCCAGTAATTGTACTAGTATTAGTCAAATTCTTGTTGTCTCCTCATTAGCCATGAAAAGGAGACTCAAGATGAACTTCATTAGAGTACCCTGAATATAAATTGTTAGTGTAAGGAGGAAGAGATGTATTACATACTGTACTGTATATAGAAAGAAAAATATTAAGAACATAAAACATTGAATTATTCTGATGTTACACTGAATATATGACTTTAACAACAAAACTCCTCTTCTCTCTTTTTTTTACTGTTTCAATCCCCTCTATCTACAAAGAGACCATAGTACTTGAAAATATAATTTATAACCAATGCCATAAAAAAAAGTGTGGTGTATTATGCAGCCGTTCCTATTTCCACAGCCAGAAGAACATAACTTAATCATGAACTGTCTCTTCAGTAGACATTTGGTAAATTCTTGACTACTGGCTAACAGGTAAAAGTGATCTAACTCACATTAAACGTAGATCAAATCAAAAGGTTTGTTCCTTTGATCAGTAAAGCATTGAAGTACTTGCTCCTGCCCTTCTTTATTCAGTAATGCCCTTAAGTACACACCTCTAAATCAAGAGAATTTAAACACATGCCTAACACATGAAGCATGTGCTTAAGGGAATTGGGATTTGAAAAATCCAGCTTGACCAGGATTTCCAAACAGGTCTATTAGAAGGGTAAAAGTAAAAGCATTTCCAAGAACTTCAGCATAAGCAGAGGCAAAGCAAATTTTTGCATTTGTTTTTTTCATAGCCATTTTTGTTGGTGCAAATCCAAGCCTGAAATATTTGTATTACTCAACAACAGTTAAAGGGAGCAGCAAATGAACTAGGCAGGTCACCAAAATGCTACCAATAAATGCCTTCTACCTCTCCACTTTATCACAGCTAACTAAAAAGAATTGAAAAGCATAATATGCAATAACATAACCCTTAACCCCCTGAACTGTAACAGCAAATCATCACGAAATCAGACATCTGAGAACTAAAATCCAAGCCAAATCCGGCCCAGCATTTGTGGAAGGCCTAGCAGGAGGGCAAGTAAGTAATTCAAAAGGGGAGTTAAGTTCCTAACAGGTCAATAAGTGTGCTTACTGCAAGAAAATGCACTGGATTTCTGGGCCTGAGGTTTGCTCCCCATTCAGTCATGTCCTTTCAGAGCACAGTAATATCCTCACTAAACTCCGATCTATCCCTCAACAAAATCTTCAGTTTATTATTATTTACTGTAATGTACATATCATGCAGATGCTCATCATGGAAAGGACCCCATCTTGCTTGGTCAAGATATCCTGGACATAAACCACAATAAATCTGAAATACTTCCTGGTGCCTCTTTGAACAATATTAAAACACTTCAGCAACCTTTCATACAGAATTAATTAACATAAAAACCAGCCTCCACAATGCAGCAGAGCCCTAAAGTGGTTTCTGGAATTTAATTAGGCTAACCTTCTTTTCTCTACATTGGTACCACTCTATAAGAAGTGCAAATCATTATTAATTCCTTTGGTGTTCACTGTAATAACATTAATCATGATGAACTCTTTTGGTAGTAAAATATGTAATATGTAATTCCATAATAATTTAGCATTAACTTGAAATTAATTTATAAAATATATTATTTGTCACCATGAACTGAACTTTTACAAAATTCCTCGTCGTCATTATTATTAAGATAACTTGTGTGAAAAAAATACATTGGCTACAGACTCTAGAAGTTCATAAATACATTTGGGAAAGTGAGAGAGTTGTTAATGACCTTTTTTTTTAGCAACTTTTCCTTTAAAAACTATAATAAGGTCATTTTTAAGAAGTAATAAAACATCAACTATTGTGGAAAACACCTGCATCTTTTTTCATTACCAATATTTGTGCAACACAGATCCTAGTTTAAAGCTGATGAAAGTCTGGAACTTAAAAGACAGTTGAGGATGTGTAGCAAAGGATAACTCAGCCAATTAAGTAAGAAAAATACATCTAGAACAAATTGTAACTGTAATTTGGGTATTTTGAAGCAACTAACCCTGTTCCTGAGAACAGACCAGGTAATTTATTATAGTGAGAGATAACAGAGTTTGAATTTGTTAGCTTTTGGTAAATTCTCCTTATTTTATGGCGTGACCATAAGACGTTGAGAATGGGTTGTTTCATGAGGAAACTTTAACAACAGGGTGCTACAGGGCAGATCACACATTGTTGAAGCTGATAGCTTTAACACTCTTTCACCAAAGACATTACAACTTCAATCACTGTCCCAAGACAAGGGCAAGTACCAAGCTGCCCACCGATTAAAATAGTGGATAGAATAGTTTGGTTATACATAATTTTGGGAAGAGTTGTGCAGAGGAGGCATTTCAGTGCACCAAACCACGAAGGAAAGCAAGGCCATGCCTCGTCAGTGACTGTTGGCACTGGATCCTCACAAGAACTGTGATACAGTTTATTTGAAGCAAGAAAATTGTTTTTCAATTTCTTTGGTTTCTCTGGAATTTAAAATAAACCCAGAACTTGCATATTGCTTCTAAATAAACAGCTTTGCATCAGAGGACTTCACCTAACCATCAGTTCTTTCTCCCTATTAACCAGCCTACAGGACACTAAATTTTAGCCAGCATCCTCAGGCAAGGATTTCTGTGATTATTTGAAAAATACAGCACGACAGTTCCCAATAGATGGGCCTTGGAGCTCAGGAAAAAAAAGATTAAAAAAAAAAAAAAAAAAGGAGAGCAAGACAGAAAATAAAAGTGCTTGTCAAGTGACATATCTTGTTGTACAAATGGCAAAGTGATTAAGTTTAAGATTCTATCAGACATTGAACGTAAACAAACATCCTCTGTGAGTGATACTAATGGAAAACCAGTTTTGTCTTTCCACAGATGATTTGTTTTCATCACCGGACAATGTAAAATCTCCATATTAAAAATTCACAAAGGATGCATTTTGAATCCTTTTATCTGTCTGTCTTCAATATTTCTAAGATGCCAATCACTATATTATCTAAACGCATTAAGAGAGTAGCTGCCTTTTACTAAACATAAAGAGAGATTCCAAAAGAACTGAAGATCAAAACAGCTTCTTACCCAGCACAGAGCACCCTTTGGGTGCTGGGAAAGGCTTCTCACAGCAGCTCTGAGCTCTCTGGGGCAGAGTCGGGATGCAAGCGATGCTCAGGCTCCATTTGCAGGGCCCAGAAGCTGATGAGAACACATTTACTCACACAGCCTACAGCCCTGCGTACATTCTGAGCTTACGTACAGTATAGTTCTTGGACTACACTACAGCTAACGTAAACCCTGCGTGAGAGTGAAGCAACAGAGCACGTAAGCATTTGCTAGGAGTGGGAATAAATTTAAGCGTATGTTTATATACTTGGCTGAATCAGGCCCTCATCGCTTGGGCAGATCTTCAGTGTGTTTTATATCAGCATTACCTCAGCAGAGTTGCCTCTCCTTTAAATTGGTATGAGTAAAATCAAGAATTATGTCCCATAAATTTTAGAAGTATTGACAGGTCTTTCCCACCTTAAATGAAAAATACTAGGCATGTCTTCTACTCTGTGTAATTACCTTTCCATAATACTAGGTATTCGTTGTGAAAAATGGTTATTTAAACAATTTCTTCTAGCTTAATATTTAAAATTGTATTTTGCTCTTAAAAATTTATTAACTTAATTTACACAAAAGGAGACTCTACTTTGCAAAAAGTCAAGGATCCTTCGTCTCATCCATTTCCTGCAATGATTTAGTGATGGATAAATTAGACAAGAAGGATCAGATCTTCTCCTGGTATAAATTGTTAGCCACAGTCCTTGCAGCATAAATACCTTCCTCTTTTATATTATTGTTAACATTAATTACAGGACACTTTCTAAGAAATTATTTCTTAAAGAAGTACCAGCCATGATCCTGTGGTTCAGGCTACACTAAGTTTGGTATTTAAAGTGTACATTCAGCTATGTAGTTATATAGGATGAATTAAGTTTATGTCTCCCCAAACCATAACATTTATTTTTTGAATGCAGAAAGAATTTTTAAATAATGTATATTGACCAAAATGACTTACATTTAAGAATTCTCCTCAGGCCTGCTGTTTAAAGCTGGAACTTGACTAAATTCCATTAATGCTCAGTGTCAGTGATCGCTCAGTGATAATTCACCATCTGCAGGAAACAAAGAAAAAAAACTTATAGCTTGGAAAAATTATGTTCTTCTCCTTGCATAGTTGATATTTATATAACTTTCCCTAGTCATACTGGAGAGCTCTTTCTCATTCTGCATTTCTCTGTGTGTTTCTCTCATCAGTACTGAAATTTAACCATTGGAACTGGAGAGGGACAAATTTCAACTAGTCTGACCCTCATTATGAGGGCTATCAGGGCTCTTTTGCACACTGCCACAGCTCAGCGCTGGCCTAATTCCAGCACTGCTTCTTGTGATTTTTCTCTTGCTTGCTCTGCTCTTTTTCTTAATCTTATTTTTCACATCCTCTTTTCTGTATCATTCCCCCCCCCCCTGCAATTTGCATCAGTTTTCTACCCTCCCTCTAACCTTCTCTTTCCTCCTGGATACAGCATCTAGCCTTCAAACCTCACTTCTTCACCACCACCACCCTTTTATTTTTCTTTTCTCTTCAAGTTCTCCCCTTTGATGAAGACCCTTCTCATCATATCAATCAGCATTTAAAAAAGAAACCCCAGCAAGTTTCCTCTGTGTACAAACCAAGACTTTCTTTAAAGAGACCATTTTTTATTGCAACTCAAAATATGCTCCCACTGATAATACAACTTCACTCAGCTCAAGGTCATAAAAAGTAGCTTATATATTTTACCAGCCTAGTGATTTTAAGTGTTTATTCTCAACAGATGTGAGCCCAAATTAAAATTTCCAGCACATGCCAGAAATCACAGGTATTGCTCCAAACAAATTACAACTCCAACGACTTCATGGCGCTGTCATTCCAGGGAAGGCGTATTTCTAAGTATTGTATCAAAGCCCCAGACCAGCAACATTTGAAGCCCTAGTCATAATGCTTTATGTACTCTGCAAAAGTACCTTTCACCCCCAAGAGTTCCTTATTTTTTATAAACCATCCCTATGTAAATTCCTTTGGGGTGGAGTTGTTGAACAAAAGTATCCCAAATAGAAACTTTAGTCAAGTGTATGAGGTTATGGTCTTATATAACAATGATGCAGGATCTCTCACATTCTGCAATAAACAGAAAGCCTGTGATTTCCAGGCTCAGTAGAAAACCACCACATGGCTTGCTTAAAAACCTTTGCAATTATGTAACGTGGAAATAAATGAAAAGAAGTAGTATTTAGATTTTGGGTTTGTTTGGTTTTTTGGGTTTTTTTTTTTTTTCTTTTCTTTTTTTAGTGAAAGATTCCTTGGAAAGCATCCTCAACAATTGGCTGTGACTTAAAACATCCTTTTGTGCATGGAATTGTACACAGAGGTAAAAAGCAAAGTCAATTCATTACATGCAGAAATTGGGCCAGGTAACATTCACACCACAATCTCTTTACATAATACAAAACTGTTGTGTACATGAAAGAAACAGGAAGCCTCCCAAAATTATTATATCAAATTCTTGGCTGGGGTAAACGAGCACAGCTCTTTTGTGCTATGAAAGTAGAAGGAATTTATATGGCTCAAGTGCTATTTAATCACCAATTAATAGCAGGAATCACAGCTCAATGCAAGACCTAATCCTCCCGTCTAATTTGTCCCTGCAGTTGGTAGGTCTGCCTTCCAGAGGAGAGGCTAGCCAGCCGCTCTCTGCAACTTTCAACTCTCACCCACACTCAGAAGTGGCAGACTCTCCATCCAACACCTAAGTTACTGTAGGTGGGGCCGTTTATTTGAGCCTGAACAAGTGCTTGAGCATCTCCCACGTGAACAAAGCATTACCACAAGCTCCTTTCTTCCATGCCACTACTGCATTACAGTGGGGCAGATAGGCTCTGTACATCCTCCGTTCAGGCATCATTTCTCTTCTCTGAGATCAAGGGGATGACTTGCAAGGTAAATACACACGTAGCACACTAGCTTAGCTTTACGAAGCAACACAGCCCTTCAGGGAACTATGACTTACTGCTATTTGTGCCCAGAAGACACTTCCCACAGCAGGACTGTGCCCCACACCTGGGCTCTAGGTAAGCTTCCCTGGGAGATCACAGGTTTACTACTGGCAAGGTAAATACTCCTACCAATAAGTCTACACATTACAATTTTGTAAACACAGATAGCTCCTTGTTTTAACCAACCTATGTTGTTTCCTTTACAGAACTGTTTGGTTGTCTGCCTAAGCTTTTTTTGAACGTTAGACACACTAATTCATTAGCAGCATTTTCACATAATCCCCATCTATTTATACATTCCCAGCTACACCAAATGGAAACTCAGCAGGTTGTTAGCTAAAAATCACCCCAAAAAAGGTAAACAGGTTGCTATCAGTGGCAGAGAGATGGGGGGGGAGGGGGAGATTAATAGGGGTTTGTCCCAGCTGTAGCTCATCTTTTATTAACAAACTAATTCAGATAGCAAACATACTGATCTTTGCAAGGAAGCTGGAGTACCAATGCATAACAAAGATTAATACAAGTTAGTTTGAAGCTGTCAATTCACATATTTTTTAAAAGGCTATGATGGGACCTGGGGTTTAGAGCTACTTGAAGTTCACTCATCCAAAACACAAAAGCTTCTGGATGCTGCACAAGTCTCTGTGCAGTGGCTCTTGTATGGTGGGGATCACACATGGAAAGGCAAGCTTTGCCTGTATTCAAGCGAAGCAGCAGCATCACCCCATCTCCTGCAAAGCTCAAGGCAAGTTTAGTGTGCTTGTTTAACACTATGAGGAAACCATTAGTTCCTACCATCAGAAAAACGTTGCTACAAAGGTTAGGGCTGATTCACTGAATCTAGTGGTGCGTTATTGGAGAGAAGGCTGGCTACAGCCTGCCATTAGATTTATCCATTATGTTCAAGTATGTTCAATTGCAGTCTTACATAGCTCTTTCAGGCTGTTTTTGAGAATTAAGCTAATGACTTCTGCATTTTTAAAAAATCACTGAATTAAGTGAATTTTGCCACTCCCTGGCAAGCTTCAAGGAAACCATGTTGTTAGGAGGATGATTTACTCTGCAATTTGGGCTCACATGAGGTTACAGAATCTCAGTACACCTCTGCAAACCAAGCCAAAGTTCAGATACAAACATGCTTTTCACAATAAACGATACAAAATTCTCTTCACAGACCCTCACATACCCAGCAAATCCCAGCTCCCCCCCTTGCTGCTACTACAGAGAAGCTATGCACTCAAAACTTCAGGCACCCAAACAGTGTTTGTGATGACAAAAATAGTATCCCATGCACTCACATCATTCTCACTTCACAAACATACACTGTTCCTTTCCAAAAATTTGTCAAGGATAACATGCAACTTTCAGCTTCATTTGTTTCAACAGTTTGCCACCAGTAATGCATCTGATAGGAAAAAATAATGCTGGGTTCAAACCCTCATTTCTTGGATGTGCAGGAACAGGCCAGACAGAAATTTTCAGAACAGTTCTGAGCAATACACCAACCGACACATCCTACCATAAAAATCATATTATTTCTTCCTATCAAAGCTTTTCTTCTTCTCCAAAACATTAGAGCTTAACTTCCATTCAAGCTTCTTGCTCATGATCTGATATTTGTTGATATTCTACCTTCGTTCACAGCTCACAAATACACAACACTACATTGGGACTACATGTGATTATTCTCATTTCCAGCCATATAAGAGGAGAACTACACAAAGAAAGAAAAAAGTATCAGGAAAACAGAGGGCAAACTCAAATTGGTGGAACTCAGCTGCTTAAGAGAAAATACAAAAGCTTTTTGGAATTCTATATTATACTATAAAAAAATACTCCAAAGATTTAAAAGAGTTTAGCTTGTTATATCAAGAGCCCCAGCCTACCTGAATTCTGAGAACAGCTATGGAGAACTCCTCGTTCCTTTTCACTGTTTTTATTACCTCTTGCACCTGCTCAGAGCAGGTGTCAAGAGTTCCTGTTTCAGCACAGGTGTGAATATTTACACAAGGCTCAAGTGAGGGAAGGTCTGTTAGCTGCATGGGAGCCCTAGATTTCTGTCTAGAGACAATCCTTCTTGGGATTTAAGTAGTTTAGATGTATTTCAGAAAATTTGATTTAGCAGGCAAATTGTCCAAACTAGAACCCTAGCTCTGCACTCCTAGCACAAATGATTTAGGAGAAATGAAAAGAACTTTATAATCTCACAGATGTATCAAATTACTGATAGATCCCTTCTAATATTTCAAATATGGAATTTTGTGTTTCAAACAGGCAGGGTGAAAACAGCTACTACTAGACTATCTCTTTCTAAAAGCACACTTGTTTGGCAGCCACCATCCTGTTTTTGCAGGATAACAGCACAACTCGGAGGTTTCCGATCCAAAGGTTGAGCTGGATGCCAGAGAAAGGGCTAAGGCAATCAACTCGGTGAAATTCATTTCAGTTCCTTTTCATTTCTTTGAAGTTGTACCTTCCTAATCCCTCCTCACTGTTGCTGAGGATTTCCTAGCCTCTTCGGTGCTGCTGACTCTCTCTCCCCTTTGCTATCCCCTGCCCTACCTGTCTGGGTGGCAGCTGTCACACAGCCCCATCTGCCATCCTGCTCTTCCCTTCCAAAGCTGCACACTTCTCTCCCTGCTCTGCAGCTAGCCTCAGCAACACCGTAGGAATAACCTCCACCACATAATAAATAACCTAATCCAAAAATTCAGCTTAAAATCATTAAACTCTCAGCTTAACTCTTTTATATCAGGTATTTTTGAACAGGGAAGGGAGGATAAAGCAAAAGGTTTCCATAATTTTGTTGCAGGCTTTTTGCTTCCAGTCCAGTGCTTTAGACAAATTATTTCCCACAGTGCATGTGAGATGGAAAAAAAAATACCCCAAGCAAGCCACCCTACAGTAAAATTATAGGCAGTGCCTTTCTTTTTAATCAGATATATTATTGCCAGCTGACTAATGAATCCACTCTGGAGAGAGCAACATAACACAGTTTACAACCTTAAGGATTACAGTAGTCCAGATGCTATCATCCTAATTGGAAAAACACAGTGTTGCCAACTGTCCATGTTAGAAAATGAAAAGCTGCATTATTATTGTTTTTCCTTTGCCTCCACCCCTTTCTTTTCCTCCAAACAGCCAAGAACTATTAGATACTTTGTATGTTTTCCTTATCGAAGCCTTTTTATCAGCTCATAAAGACAGCTTTTTTTGAGACAACGCAAGTCCCACTGCATGGGAGCTCAGTGTTTCCATTCCCACCACTCTCATTTTGCTATAAAAAAGGGGAAGATAACAGAAAAGTCTTTTCAAACATTCAAGTTCACTCTCAGAAAGTGCCTGAGTTTAAGCCCCCATGTCAATAAAACAGTAATTACATCACACATGATAGGTCATATAGTAATTACAGTGAGGGAAGGGAAGAGGGATAATGAAGTAGCTACGGTAGTTATCTGCAAGTCAGGAACGTCCTGGTTTGACTTCTCCTAGCTGCCCACCTGCCACAGCAGTCCAGGGCACTTCAAAACTTTTTATGAAGTTACCCCATACTGCTATGAAAAGATATAATTTTCTATATAAAGCACACAGGGACTTTTAGAAGCATCTGGCAAGGCACCAAATTAAACTGGGGGGGCTCAAGCTTCTGCCCTAGAGATTGGTCCTTTTGCCAGTCCTTGGGTGAACCATTTAAATAACAATATGTCACAATTTCCCATCTGGAAAAAAAAAACCAACAAACAACCTCTTAGACTGTAGACTATGTCTCACCAGCTTTGATCCTTTTGTGGGGAAGGTACAGTCACAATGCTTAATTACATAATGCAAAATAATTTCTGTTGCTTTTATGCATGTGAAACAGCTGGTGAAAACCTTCCTTAGCTCTGTCCTTCCTCAAAATCTCCGGTGCTGGTTTTCCTTTGTGCCATGGCCAGTTTGGGAAGGGACGGGGAGGAGGAAGAGGGGGCTTGAGCCAACCTCTTGATGCAGACAGTGATTTAAGACAGTCTGTTCACACTCAGTTCAAATGCAGCTCTCTCCTGCAAGATTGCTAAACAGAACAGCACGCTCCCACTTCTCACAAACCTTAATTTACCTTCCTGCCAACTACGACACCAGCTTGTTGCGAGTGTGCAGTTTACGTTAGGTAACTTAAAGGATCACCATCAGAGGAATTAGCAAATAATTTCCATATGAGTTTGTGGGTGTGTGACTTCACAAAGTTCGACGGCAAGGTTTGCTCTATTACCGATTACATGGATGAAACATAGAAAGGAAAATCAAATTAGAATTGTGCTAGAATGATTTACACAGAGAATGTGTCAGGGAGACCCTCCCGTTGAGTCATGAGGTTCAGAGCAGACCCTCTTGCTTTCTAAACGGAGTTTAGGTGTGTCTAGGTCCAATCTTAGTCTCAAACTCGAACAACAGTTTACGTTAAAGGATCTCTAAGGTTTAGTCACAGTTTAAGGTTGATCATAAGATTCTATCAGCCCTTAATCTTTTGACTATTTTTAACATTTACAAAGTGAATCAATAGGATTCACTTAAATTACAGAAATGGTTTAATGACTGAATTGAAGTATACTTATGCTATGCTTACTATGAGGTACCCAGATGAAGTCACACGCACGTGCACACAATCACAAAGGATAGATGTATAGAGATACATGTACAAATGTACAAAGCTATACCTGTTAAAAGTTCCCCTTGAGTTCAGTGAAACACATCAAATGCCTTTACATGTCTCACCGGGTGAAGAGTTGAGCCTCAAGGAACGGAAGCATCAGCCCAGGCTCCTTCATCTCCGTTTGGCGACGGTCCCCCTAACTTTGCTGACCTGGGACTCCATGAGCTCTGAGCGGTATCCTGCTCCCAGGAAGGCGCCGGTCGCAGCCAGCAGCAATCCAGAAGAGCTCAAAGGGTCTCACTTGGGGCCGCTGTTTATAAGGTTACAAGATGATTGGCTGTAGTCATCTGTAAAACTCCATCCTGGACGTAACCCGATGATTTTTCAAAATTCCAGTAACAATGGTTTCACTTGGGCTATGATCCGGGACAGGAATATCCCAGGTATGTCAGGGAATAAATGATTGTCCCTGCTCTCATTCCCTACTTTGATCGGTCAACAGGAGCTCCTGGTATGGATTGTGCCATTACCCGCTTCAGTCATGCAAGAATTGCTGGTATGGCCAAGGGGTGCTTAGCAGCCCAGCTCTTTATCCAAACACCAAGGCTTACAGGGAATTCCTGTGGTCGCAAAGCAGCTCAGAGAAGGGGGCGAAATGCACCCCCACAATCCACCCCTTCATACCATATGATATGCTTTTTCATTAAAGCAAACACAGTGGGTGAGCAATGATAGAAAATCCAGGTGCCTGTTTTCTCCAATATCCTTGAGTTCCCATCAACTACTGTAACTCTTTCCTAGAGTGGGGCATTTGCAATTTTCCTGTTTTTCTCAAGGTACCTGGAAGCATCATTGCACTACCCGCTATCCACCAAGTACCACTGATTTCAAGTGCGATCTCAACTTCTGCTTCAGGTAGTGCTTGCCACATTGCTATTGCTGCTTCCCCTGCCTCTTCAGGGGAATCTCCAGTGATTAAACGTCACCTATATACTGGTACCGCTTCACATTCTGAGGGATTGAGACCATTGGTTAACGTTCAGCAAGCATGGCACGAGCAATTGTGGGTAAGTGTTTGTACCCCTGTGGGAGCCTGCTGAAGGTATACTGCAGACCTTCCCAAGGTAACTCAAGTTTCTTTTTTTCCTACTCTTGCAAGGGGACCGTAAAGAACATAGCCTTTAGATTTAGCTCTGCCATCCGTGGCTGTGCAGCTGCCTGCAGTGTGGCTGTTAGCGCTACAACACCAGGTACTGCAGCTGTTCCGTCAGTGGGGCTGTGTTGGCATTTAAGCACCGGCAATTAACTGTTAGATGCCATCTCCTGTCTGGTTTTTGGATGGGCCATGCTGGCGAGTTATATGGGGAGAGGGTTTTGGAGGTGATTTGTTATTTTTCTGTATCAGCTATGACTTCAGAAATTCCCTTTCATGCTGCAGCAGAAATTGGGTGTTGTGGTACGAGTAACCCGTCAGGGAGTGCAGGTGCTGCGCGGGGCAGAGGCACTGTAACCTCCTGATATCTACCATGGTGAGGATCGATGTTGGAACCAAAGGACCACACACTGCTGTCCACCAGGTGCTGGGTTTGGCTGTTCAAGACATCGAAACCCAAAATACTTTCATTGTGATCTTTAACTGCAAAAGGAGTGGACACCATGTGCTCCTCACCTGGGAGCCATAAATTAACTTCTGTACTTTGGCACATAACACTTGCTCTGTTTGTTCTGGTGACTTTAATTCTTTGCTGTCCGGGTCATGCACCCAGCTTCTCAGCATCCTGTTGTGTTAGTATCAAACTCTGTGCTCCCATATCTATTAAAAATGTCACTAGCTGTCAAGGACCAACTGGAATCAAAATATATTATGCTTTAATAGTGGGTCTATCTAATATTCAGAGGAATCTGAGGGGAACAAGAGGTCATAATTTCCCTCAGCGTAGTCATTAGGATCACCCCAACTAACATTATCCCAATCCTCTAGGGACACTATCAATTTCCTAATTTGCATGGGGTTAGGTGGGTGTGGGGCTCATATGAGCATCATCCCCATCTTTTCTTCCAACTTTTGTTTTTTCTCCTTTTCTTCCTGTAACTTTTTCTGCAGCTGCTCAATTTGCAGGCACAGTAATAACAGCTGCCTTCCTGCCTTTTATTTCCTCACTCAGATCTAGTTTCTCTCTATTGTTATTCTTCCCATCCTGACAAGTGCTTTCTAGGTAGGTGCCTAACATTTTGCAAATAACTCCTTTTCCTTTTCATTTTTTTTATATGGCCCCTGGCCACCTTTCGCTGTTCTTCTACAGCTTTCCAATCATGCCAGCTATCATGAGCCCATTCTGAGAATTTGGGACTTGGACTTATTCCATGCTTTCATAAATAATCAGTGATGCTATTTGCCATCCTACTGACTATGCCAATTTGGCACGAATCCTCATTTACCAACCTGCTGACTACACCAATGTGTCATGAATGAGTGGTTTAGGTTAGGTCGCTTAGAGAATCACCATCAAAGTTGCTAGCAAAATAGTTTCAATATGAATTTGTGGGAGCGCAACTTCACAAAGTTTGATGGCAAGGTTCGCTCGATTACTGTGCGGCGCTTGGGGATGTGGTTTAGTGCTGAACTTGGCAGTGCTGGGTTAATGGTTGGACTTGATAATCTTAAAGGTCTTTTCCAACCTGAATGATTCTATGAATTCCCGAGGTCATAGAGTGGCCCAGAGAAGGGGCCGAAATGCACCACCACAGCACTGCTGAAGTGTACTTGTAATCCTGCTTAGAGGGCAAGCAGCTAGGAGAAGCTTTGAGGATGGGAGTCAGAAACATCCAAGGGGATTTAGGACAAATCTCTTTATGACTTGGTGGGATTTCTGCTCCTAAATTAGCTAGATGCTTTGAAAAAGCCCTTTGCTTTATATTTTTAATTCTTTTTAGAATATGTGGAAGAAAGGTTGCTTCTAGTCCATCTTCTGAGAGACTAGAATTACCTCTCGACATTTCCTAACATCTGACATCTGTCAGTTGTACCTGTTTAATTCCAGACAACTGAATTGCACAGGTTTCTTTGTAGAGAAGACAGTAAGGGTAGGAAAAAACAGTGACATGCTCTGGGGTGGTGGGGCCTTTATGGACTGATGGAATTTTTACTACTTCTGACAGGGAGAAAGGAGACAAAGCTGTCAGTGCTAAAGGCACTCTAGAGCTCTGCCCGTGGGGTAAAATGGAGCACAAAATTACATGAAAATAATAATAATAAAAAAGGTACTAGAGCAATTAAAATGAGATAAGAGCTATTGGTGGGGTAGAAAAAGGCTTAGCTTAAACAGCATAAAATTATAGAAATAACACAACATAGTATAGAAAAAACAAATTAACCAGTCCAAGATGTAATCATCTGTGGGTTTATTCCAGAAGTCATAACACTAGATTGCTCATGCCTGCTGCAACCTTCATGCCTGATTTTGTATTATGGTTGTTATGGTTTGTATGTAATAGGACTGTGGATTTTAAACAAGTCACCGAGTCACTCTTTCTAACCTTTCAGATTCTCATGTCCTCATCTCAAAACCAAACACAGAGTAGAATTGAAAAAGAAAGATGATTTAAGGGATGGAATAGTTTTCAT
This sequence comes from Microhierax caerulescens, assembly GCA_035590215.1. NCBI lineage: Eukaryota > Metazoa > Chordata > Aves > Falconiformes > Falconidae > Microhierax > Microhierax caerulescens. The sequence continues at coordinate 44,323,837 of JAVJGJ010000062.1, forward strand.
ACAAGTAATGACTACATCTCTTCAACCAGAAGAGAGACAGCTGAGTGGGTGTATGATAGAGATATTTAAAACATGAGTGGCATGGAGACAGTAAACAGAGAATCAGTATTCATTGTTTTTTCCAACACAACCACTACAGTGCATCAAATGAAACTAGTAGGTAGAAGGTTTAGAAGCGAAAAATTATACTACTTTGTCATGCAACATAGTCAAGTTGTGGAATCCCTAACAGGGCACTATAGGTGCTAAAATTTACATTTGCTCAACAAAATATAAACTCATATAATAAAAATCTATAAAGAGCTATTGAACAGGAAAGCAATACATTTAATCTCAGAAAGGGACTGAATTGCTGGGAGCCTGTGTGGCCAGTATTTGATTGTTCTGTTTTTATGAACTCCTGGGGGTGCTAATGATGTTGTGGGGTGCTAATGATGTTGTGGGTGACAACTGAAAGTCCTATTTAGCCCTGTCCAGTATCCTGGCTCAGTGTGAATCTTCTCAGGTCTCAGTTTCTGAGGTTTCAACATGTGAAGTCATTTGACCTCTCTAGAGTCAGGAGTGATGGGTCATATTCGTTGCTGACTTGAGAGGAAGCCTTTGGCACAAGCGCGGAGTCCTGCCTTCAGCTGCAGTTCAGTGCTGTGGCCCACCCTCCCAGTGGTCTCCATCCCATTTGTCTGGTGTCAGGATGCTGAGCTTCATCTAGCACATGAACTCTTGAAGGAGAAGGTGATACAAACCATCTGGCAAATGCCCTGAGATGTGAACATAACACCAGAGGAAGACAAGACCAGCCAAACATGGAACTGAAACAGAAGCTCTGAGATTTGACAGAAATGCTGTCCACGTGCAGAAGTGTGGTTCAGATCAGAGGAATGAGCAGTGAATCTGCAGCCCCAAGTGTCTGTATAGAAAACATCTTATAAAAACGAACAAAAGAAGATGATCGTGACCGATGATTATGCTCTGTTCTGCTCCTTATTGAGGGACTTAGATGTGAGTAAACTCATATATATTCCTCAATATTTCTGTATGTAAAAATGTAGCCAATGTTATTTAAGCTTTCATGGCCTTTTTTTTTTTTAATTCTTCCCACCCCTCCATATGTGGTCAAAACACATACCGTGTGTGTTCTAATTAACATTTTGTTTAACCATTGAAAACATGTTACAAAATTTCACCCCTGTTGGCTCTACAAGATTGGACAGAAAGGTCACTGAGTGACAACGCTGAAATCAAGGAGTGAAATGGAAGGGGGGACATCGTGCTTTGTGGGAGAAAGATGAACTTATGGTAACATAATCAGTTCAGTGTGACTGTTTGGCTAGGAGGTGCATTCAAATCAACTGTCTATCCTACAGCCAAACAATTTTCCCTTTTTTTGCTGCACTGTGTTGCCAAGTAAATCATACTACAGCATGTTGGTTCTTTTCACAAGATGTCTGACATCTGTGTCTGCATTAAAGATGCCAGCTTGGTTTTCCGTGAGTATGAAAAACCACAATAAATCCAACAGTTCACACCTTTGCTTGGTGAATGCTGTGCTGCATAAATACTATGATTTCCTTTGCTTTCTTATAAAATCCCCCAGAATGAAACAAGAAAAAAAAGTGGAACCTCCTTGTGCAGATTTAAAATAAACCCCACTACTTTAATTTTATATCTTTGAGTTAGGTAGATGATTATGAAGCCCAATCAGAGGTCACATACTCCTTTTGTTATTAGCCGGAATGGGAAATATTCTAATTAAACTTCCAGAAGAAAGCCTTTTGCAAGTTCTCAAAGTTCAGCAGACCTGGGATCTTCTGAAGTGCCTAATAACAAAAAAAAAATTCTACAGAGAATTTTAAGTCAAGGAAGAAGAAATATGGCATTTCTTAATTAGTCTGCAGCCTGTTTCCCCATTGGGCAACCCCACCTCTCAAAGCACTTTAAGTAAAGCAATCTGCGTCTTCTGCTACATACGCATCCTTACATATTCACTGCATGAGTGTTTGATTTGGCATTTGGAAACCATTCTGATTCAAGAGACAAGGAGGAAGAAATGACCTATCACCATCAAACATGGAGAGGAACCAGCATATATTTTCATTTTATTACAGCCAAACACAACCAGTAGCCTTTGATTCATCTGCAGTGTTCTGTTAAGACCTTCTCCACTAACTGCAAGATGAATATTTGAAGCTCTTACTACTGATTTCAAAGTGGAGCTATACAAACCTTTTAATCTGGAGAAAGATACCTAAGAGAAAATACAGATCTTATTTATTTACCTTCAAAGAAAAGATGATACATATACAAACCATGGGGAAAAAAAATTGAAAAACAGAGACTGAAAGAATCAAGACAAACAAACAAACAAACAAGAGGTACATTTAGGAAATGGTAAAGACCTAAGGCTAGGAAGGCAAATCAAAATGAAATGTCTTCAATGTTATTTTCTTGAAGCACCTATGTTTCCCAGCTTTCCAACCTTCTAAATAAGTTACCATATTATTTTCCATTTTCTTCTGTCATCTCTTATACCCATCGTCCGTGGACCAGAACTGATTGCAAAAGGGAATCAACATAGTTCAAGCTTTGCTGAGGCTTACTAAGACCAATCCAAATTAAAAGTCAGCCAGTTTGCGTAATCAAAGTGAGATCTCTGACTAAATCCTCATGATCTTGGTATCATTTGCTCTGCTATTTATCTTTCAGCCTTCTGTTTTCCCATCTCTTTTTTTGTACTATCTTTTGTCTTTCTTACATATCTCTGTTTTCTTTTGCTTTTCTTCCTGTGTACTCACCCTGTGAACACAAAGCAGAAATGGCAAAAACAATCTGGAGTAAGCATCGTTAAAAGGGAATTAGCTAATAACTAATTCACTGGCACTGGGACCAACAGTATGCAACCATGGCAGACACTAAGAAACAGCAGGAGACCTGTGCCACTGTGATGGTTCTTAGTAATTGATGGCAGTCCAGTCAAGATTTTTCCATCTAACAGCTGTGTCCAAAGGTTCATAGAATCAGAATGGTTTGGATTTGAAGGGACGTTAAAGACCATCTGTTTCCAGCCCCCTGCCACGGGCAGGGACACCTTCCACCAGCCCAGGTTGCCCAAAGCCCCGTCCAGCCTGGCCTTGAGCACT